>CM019183.2:61477537-61611959 GCA_009739505.2 Apolygus lucorum | reverse complement strand
GTCAAGAAGTATCACCATTCGGAAGTATCACCTTTACATTCAGCATAAAAAAAATTAATGTAATTCCTATGTACATGAAATTGATGATACCAAAACCTTGTTAATTCATCTTGAAATCGAGGGTGACCATGATAAACCGCGTTTAACACTCGAATCTCTAGTAAAATTTTTTTTGCACTAAAACTTGATTTAGGTACCTACTCTTCCGATTGGATTCCGTTCCATTGGATAAGCATTATGTCAATTCATACCAGTTGGTAAGCGAAAGTATTTTAGGCAAGAAATAGTGATCCCCCCGCCCCCGCCCCCACCCTTATACACCATAACATTTCTAGCGGCATGCGAGCCTCGAATTTGAAGAGCGTCCTTGACCGACTTCTACGCGCCGAAGGCGCGCGAAAGAGAAGGTACTCAATTCGGGTTGTCGTGGGACAAAGATTTTTTTTTGTATGTCCGAACACCTTGCATTTTTTTATTCTGGTACCTATCTATCTGATTCTTTTTGAAATGTGTTCTACCAGTATCCTTGGTGGTCCCGTTGCAAACAGATTTCATTTTGCTTTGTTAAAAGTATCAAAAATTTGTGAAAGTAGTTGAAAACGTGGTTCTCATTTTCGGGAATATTGATCCGCATTCACTCTTCTTCCCCTGTGAATTCCGACTGAGTCGATGCCGGACTAATTGTGTATAGTCAAATTAAAGGTCTGATTGTAACCTTTAAAATGATATGTTATATGAGGGGGGTCCCGATAGCTAAAATGTGCTGAGGTGATTAGGAAGGCGGACATTATGGTGGGTCATTCGCTCAGAACCTGCATGAGCCATATCAAACGTGTTCATGGGATACCTTTGCTCGAGTGAACACCTGTGTCTCTCTTCCCTGATCACCAACACTACAATTTACTAATTGATAACTCCAACCTGATTGTCTCAGCATCAACACTTGCGCGAGTTACTATTAATTAAACCAGGTCAGTTATTACATCCTAGTTTCAGTTGCAGCAGTAGCAAATCTAACTAACTACCTGCGCGGGAACAATGGGTGTGAATAGCGGGGGAGACCCCCCCGAACCTTTCGAAACATTGGTAACAACTCCAAATATGAACTCTGATCTCGGATCTCAATCACACCAACAGTTCCAACAAAGAGTGATAAATAATAGATTCCGCAACAACGATAACGGTCCTTATTTCATATTCGTAGAAAGTACTAAGGGTGAGATCGGCAAGATGCATCCCATGGCTTTTGGCAGGTGGTTGTTTACCAGAACAAATACTGATAAAAAATCAATGATAAATGTCAACATCGTAGGCGGTAATCGCATCAAAATAGAGATTAGCTCAGCTAAATCAGGTAATACATTGGTCTGCTCGCCTGAATTTGCAAACAAAAACCTATTTTCGTATATTCGTGACTCATTAATCTACAAAACCGGAGTAGTCCGAAATATTGACACAACATTAAAGGGCGACGAAATACTGAACGACAATTGTCCACCAACATTGTCCAATTAGTTCCACAATAAAAGTAGTACGTACCTATGAAACGTTTGACCCGGATGACTGAGGATACCGACGGGAGCCCACTACTATTGAAACTCGAGACTTGTTTCATGACAAATTGACGGACAAACACTACCAGACTTTCAATGCAACACAACCTTTCAATTTATGGAGTCTAAAGTAAAGTTAATGCATACATTCCTTCTGTACGACAATGCTGCTCTCTCTGTTTCCGTCTAGGACATATAAAATACCAATGCCGCGATGGAATAAGGTGCCTTAACTGTGGAGAAAAACAAGATCAAGTTTCCTGTCCAAACAAAGAAAGAATTAGGCAATGTACACATTTTAAAACCCAAAACCACCAAGCCACAGACAAAAACTGCCCACTTCTTATCGAGCATCAAAGAAAATGAGAAGCAATATTATCGAACAACCCTTTTCCTTGGTGGTAAAAAACCGCTACGATACTCTAGCAAACCACGAGAAAACACCCAACATGCAAAAAGATGAATCAGAGCTGATAGAACGATATCCCAACCCTGAAATCACCTCAAACTTTACTCAAAAAAGACAGCATCGTCAACAATTGAGAAATCAACCATAATATGGTCTATATTTAAGACGACCAGGTCAACAAAATATGAGTACAAAACACTTCGAGGACGATTGGTACAACGAGAGTCAGGCATACAACAAGGACCAAAACCGACAGCTCTCATCCCAAGCCTCCAGTTACAGCCGCCGTATCCAGTCCCCAAGAAGAAAGGATCGAATTCGAAATGTAAATAAATAATGCTGACAATTCGATGGAGACTGAAGAGATCCAAGCAACAGCAGCTTCGATCCTCGATATCTTCAAACATAAATGTCGATCCTCGATAACTCAAACAATAAAAAAACATATTGTTTAGTAATGCATGCATTCCAGGGGACGTCCCATTGGATAAGTATTGGATCAGTTTAACCAGTTGGTAAGCAATAAAACTGTTTCACTCTATGTAATTTATCTATTACTTTAGGCAAGAAATAGTGACCCCCCCCACCATTATCCACCTTAACATTTCTAGCGGCATGCGAGCCTCGAATCTGAAGAGCATTTTAAAATCCATGATCTACGATACCCAACATGAGAATTCGAGTTCCCCCCCCCCCCCACCCCCACAACCGCCACCACCACCAATGGTACCAGTCTGGCACCAAAGCGAAAATACGTCGTACTATTGAACTTTCATCTGTTAGGTAGTTTTAGTAGGCAGTCCGTCGAAGTTCACATCCGTATTCAAGGTGAAACGCAAAAAAAAACCACGAAATATGCGGTTTATGGTGTCCTGGCACCATGGTGGCACCACTATTAGTTCCATGGCGGTACAGAGAATAATTCATGAAAATCCGGAGGTATAATGAGAATTTTCCTCAATTTCAAGGCAATTAGTAAGCAGTAAAGGAACCGAAATATTGAAAAATCGGATATTTTGTGAATATTATCCCCCCACTCACCCCCTCCCCTTGCGAATTTTGGTATTCTGGTAAAATCAAGTACAACTCGGAAGTTATTTGAGTCAAAAAAAAGAAACACGCAAATCGGTTGGAAATTGAGGCCTGGGCAGTGTTTACAAGATTATACCCGCAAACGCACGTTTTTTAAGCATTAACCCACCCTTTCCCCCCCTTAAAAAGCAAAATTCAAAATTCCGGCGCCGTAGTGCACAACTAGATAGTATTCCGCGTCGAACAAAAAAAGAACCACGAAAAATCGGTTGAGAACTAAGGCCTGTGCAGACGACACAAGATTATGCCCAAAAACGCACGTTTTTCGAGCATTAACCCCCCCTTAAAAGGCAAAATTCGAAATTCCGGCGCCGTAGTGCACAACTAGATAGTTTTCCGCGACGAACAAAAAAGAACCACGAAAATCGGTTGAGAACTAAGGCCTGGGCAGACGACACAAGATTTTGTTACACACACACACAGACATACACCTATGGTTTTTTTCACGGATTTGGATTCAGACGGGTCTAAAACGGATTACTGTGTGGTTACTTTTTTTTCTGTTGAGTGTTGTCCAACTTCACCCCAGATCGATCGCATAAGGACGCCCAAGTCTTACTGTGGGACGTCCTAAAAAACACACTGTCGAATGTCTTAGCAAATTTCATAGAAAAAAGAGTTCCAGACTAACAGTATAGGTCCTTTATAGTAATAATTAAAATAATAAAATAAATAACATTAAAATCAATAAAATAACTAATTACAATAAATTAATTAACAAGTAAATTAAAAAAACAAATGCGATTGATAACTAATACTATTAATAAAAGTAAATAAATCCATGTGCTTAATAAAATAAATACACTTAATATAATGAATAAATAAAGCAGAAAATTTTTATTTAATAAATAAAAGAATAATACAAATATGTCCCAAAAAAAATTAAATTCGTTCAGTGGAATGCTCCATCAGAGGCTATCATATACTTAGAAAAGATCGACAAGATGGAAAAGCAGGTGTCGCCCTATTAATTAAACAGGGCATCAAATACCGACAGCTTGACTTCAGTTTCTCCGTGGAAGGATTTTCCTTTATTGCCGCAGCTCTACTTCTCCAGCAAAATTTCAGTCATATTGTATCAGTCTACAACAGCAATAGAAATCGCTTATCCCAAGACCATTGGGAAGAATTCATGTAACTCATTCCCAGACCGTGCATAATCACCGGAGATTGGAACTGCCACCATGTGGTTGTTGGTTCATCGTACACCGATAGAAAAGGAGTATTTCTTTTTTCTGCTGCTGCTGAACAGGAGCTAGTATTTCTTAACGATGGAACTCCAACTCTCGTATCTCAACAAATTTCATCCGCTCCGCATGTTACATTTGTGGTAAAATTGATACCAAAATTACATATATAAATATACTATTTATATTGAAATGCCTAGGGATCCGATTTCGCATTATTATAATACCTTTTGTCATTCAGATTCTATAATCTTCATTTATCATGATGATTACAGAATCTCTTTCAGTGACCCTTTAGGTCCCAAAATGGACCTTTTGGTCCAGCAGCCTCCAAACCACCCGTACAGCTGCCCCAATCCTCTCTTATTTGTACATTCCAATCAATGTACAAATCTTTCACCATGTTATCATGGTCTTTCATCCATTCACCATGTTACCATGGTCTTTCATCAACATTCACTGTATTCACAGTCTATCAATTAACACAATTATAAACATAATTCATTGGTTCAGTAGAATCATTTTATCATTATGAAAAGAGCACGTACCTTCCAATAATCCGTTCGAGAACACGGCAGCACCGTCTTGTTCCTTCAGAGGTTCGCACAACACTAAGTTTTTCTTTGTGTACGCGCGGTTTGCTATCCCTTAGTACCTACTGAAAACCAATCTAGAGGGCGCTAAGTCGCCATTTTACCTTTGTTACTACTCGCCCTCTGGCGACAACATTTGAAGGGTACGGGGGAAGAACCAGGTATGTCATCTGAACATAGTTTTGAGTAAAATGCTTTTCAATCTATGAAACTCCTGATTCTTCCCCTTGTACGAAAACTTTAACCTTAATTTTAGCGTGACTAACCTTCTTCTTCCCCCGAAAGGATCACACCATGGTATAGTACTCAACATTAGCCACAAGATAGCGTTGAAAACTCATTTTTGAAAAAAATTGACAAACCTGGTTCTTCCCCCGTACCCTTCATTTGTTTCATCTAGCCTTTCCGACAGATTTGTATGGGAAGTGCTAGATGACCCCATGGGATCAAATCATTGGCCCACTATTTTTATGATAGCTCAACAAAAGGATATCCGACCTGCCTTCAAGAAAGTGGAATACTGATAACATGGACTGTGATAAATTTCTCACAGGTGCTCGGACATACAAAAAAAAAAAAAAAAATCGTCCCACGACAACCCGAATTGAGTACCTACCTCCTCTTTCGCGCGCCTTCGGCGCGTTGAAGTCGGTCAAAAAGATGGTGTGTTGGAACCCAAACGTTGTCATCACAGTGGGCTGAGGGGTCACGCCCAGGCGGGAGGGGCGCGTGACGTCATAAACATTCGAAACTTTGAAAAATCGTAGAAAAAGATGTACTCATCCAAAAAGAGAACGGCTGGTGTCAAAATTCTCAGGATGAGGTGTATTTTCGATTAATTTTTTTTTTTTAAATCATGCGCACCCCCCATTAGTGTTCATTGATGTCATTCATCTTTTCTCTATCATAAGAAATGTGGGGATTTTTTGACCCATGAAAGTTGCCTTTCCCACACAGATTGGGGTTTTCAACCTTAAAAATGAGTTCTCGTCTCTAGTCTAGCCAACAGGCTAAAATCAACTGAAATCCTTGGTGTTCCAATTCGCACCCATGTTCCCTTCAGCTCACTGAATAGTGTTATGTTGCGTTCAATGATACCTCATCTTTTCTATTATGTGATTGTTTGTCTTCGAAATGGTTCGTTTGAACATTAATTATATCAATACCTCCTAATTCTACAGATGGAGCTGAAAAATATGCAGTCACAGTCTCAAACTCAGTCTCAAGAGTGTCATCAAGTTACTGAGGACTACTTGATGTTTCTGATGAGTTCATCTGCTGCAATAGTTAGTTTGCAAGTAGTATTATTGTACGTACCTATTATTTGATTGCATGTAGGCCACGCTTCCATAGATCTGCCTCGCTACTAATATTCAGTATTTAGATTACAAGTACTCAGTGTAATCATGGAGTAGGGTTGAATGCAGTTGGTGAAAGCTCTATATTTATTCATGTGGCCACCTAGCAGCAGTGGTTGTGCCAAATTTGATCCGTCAGAACATGAATAAACAGTAACTTTGTTCCATTTTTGGTTTATTATTTTCAATAATACTAACCCCCTCTCCAGGAGTTGGTGAATTTTTGGGAGCCACTTCTGAGTGCTCCCAGTCACAACCCTGGGGAGCGTGTGGTTCCCCCAGTCTCCACCAGGGATTTCTTGCGCAGCATCATGTGCACTCTGGTGCTGTCTGACGAGGCTCACAGGTGCTGTGTCAGGAACTCTACTTTGGCTGGACCCGATGGTGTTTCTGCCCGACGCTGGAATAAAGCACCAAAGACGATTAAGCTGCTCATCCTCAACCTGCTCCTCTTTGCGGGAAGACCCCCGAAAGCATTAACCCATGCCCGAACTGTGTTTGTCCCCAAGAAAGGGGGAAGTGGGCCTGGAGGCTATTGACCGATCTCTGTATCCTCGGTAGTCTACTGCCACTTCCAAGAAGTACTGGCATCTCGCCTCCAGGTGGCTGGTGTCATTGGTGATGTCCAGAGAGCGTTTCAGCCAGCGGATGGCACAGTAGAGAACCTTAGAGTTCTCCAAACTGTCGTTTTGCTGGTCCATATTAAATGCCAGCAACTTCACCTCACCACTCTGGACGTTGCTAAGGCCTTTGACACTGTCAGCCACCTTGCCCTGACCGATTGCCCTTGTGGTGTCAGGGCCCCATCTCGTTTAATCGAGTATGTGGCCTGTCTGTACCAGGAGGCGTGCCGGTTCTTGAGGCAGGAGGTGAGGTATCAGGGGATATAGGGATCAGGGCGTGGGGTACACCAGGGGGATCCCCTATCGCCACTCTTCAACCTGGTTGTGTATACGGCCTTGGGTAAGCTGCCCACAGAAGTAGGGTTTGTTCTCGCCCCTGGGGTGTGAGTAGGAGCATTTGCTTTTGCCGATGATGTTATCATCGCAGAAACCCGTGAGGGCTTGCAGATCGCCCTCAATGCATTAGCTAAGCAGCTAGCCAGGTGTGGACTTGTGGTTAACCCCGATAAGTGTGGGTTGGTCTCCTTGGTTCCGTCAGATCACCAACATAAGGTGAAAGTTGTGGATGGGGGTTTTGTCGTAGGACAATCCCTCATTCCATCTCGATCTGTGTTGGAGGTTTGGTGGTACCTCAGAGTCAACTTCATGGGGGTGGCCAACATTACTGCCAGCCATGTGGACCTTGGTAGAGTGCTAGCTCGCGTTACCAAGGCTCCATTGAAGCTACAGCAGAAGCTGTACTTACTGCCAAAGCTGACTTATGGGTTAGTCTTTGGCAGGCTTATGGCGGGGAGGATGCAACAATTAGATTGAGAAGTCCGCTCTGCTGTGCACTCTTGGCTGAAGTTCCCACCTGGTGTCCCAAGTGCCTTTATTCACGGACCGGTTAAATCCGGTGGGCTTGGCATTGTGTCTCTCTCAGCATGTATCCCTTCCCTTTGCCACCAGCGCTTGCTAACCCTTCAAGGGTCGAGCTGGGAGGTCGCCCGTGTGGCTGCTGATATTGATTTTGTTAGGCTGCAGTTAGCATGTTGCAACGAAGCAACACCATCTGCTCCAAAACTCAGTTCGTCTGCTGAGTTTGCTGCTGTGCTGCATGAGTCAGTGGGTGGTAAAGAACTCCGACAGTGCTCCGAAAGCCCTATCTCTTCCCAATGGGTAGATTGGGCTTCGGAGGGCATTGGGGCCCTGACTACCGACACTTCCACGCCATCCGCATGGCACCTCTGCCAACTGCGGTGCGGTGTTCAAGAGGTAGTTGCGAGACAACTCTACCCCTTTGCCGCGCCTGTCAGATTGGGAATGAACATCTATATCATATAGTGCAGCAGTGTCCTCGGACCCATGGGGACCGCATTCTACATCATGATGCGGTCGCCAAGCAGATAGCAGGTGCTTTGTCATCTACCGGCTGGGATGTTGAGAGGGAGTGATTGTATCACATGCCAAGTGACCAGGGTGAGAAGCCCGACATCGTTGCTGTCAAGCCCGACCAGTCTTGCATGCAGTCTTGTCGTTGCAGCTGTCAATGGCAGCTTGGACATGGAGTAGACTTGGCGGGCTAAGATAAGAAAGTATGATAGAGATGATTTACGGCAAGCGGTGTCAGAGCTAAAAGGAGTGGCACCCAACAACATCAGGGTGATGGCTGCAACCTTGTCATGGCGTGGGGTGTGGTGTGGGAAAAGTGTCACGGAGTTGCGGCCGGCGTCGGGTGAGTCCTGGGCGTCCTCCCCATTATATTTGATTTATTTATTTGTTTTAATTTATGGCGTGCTCCCTGCGTCTTTCAGGGTAGTTTCTTAAAATTAAAATAATAAAACAGTGACAATGACAAAGCAGTGATCTTTGCAGAAGAATGATCTATACTGGGAAAAAATAAGCCTTTGTGTAATAATTTATAGCGTTTCCTATATAAAATGCTTTAATTTGAGGTATTTGGTTGATATCTGCGAATCAAAAGGCTGAAATTTCACTATTAACTCTCAGTTTCCTCTCTGTTCACAAGATAATCTTGTTCTAGAGTGCTTTGGAGATGGGCATAGAAGCTTCTAGAGTGAAAAGCGCTTTGAAACAGAAAGTCAAGACAACGGGAAGCCCTTACTTAGAACGAGAAGCCGACCAGCTCATCATCGCCTGCATGGATATCCAGAGTGAAGAAGGATCTTCAGCCTTTGATGAAGGGTGAGTCTCTCTAAGAGTTCCACACACTAGGCTATGCACTACTGGGCACAGACTCCTGTTCACATCTTCACCCGCGGTTGTATTTAATGGGAGAGGAAATCATTCACAACCCAACTAGTTGAAGAGAACCTTACTTATTTTCGACAAATTACTACATATCAAATTACACAAATCATCCGTTAATAAAGAACACGGCTATTCCATTTTGTGTATAACAATAATAATATAAAGATAATAATAAGGTAAGTAGTTTTTTTTTTTTGAAAATCGAGATATCTTCACTGTAGGCGTTATTTTGTGTCAGCTTTCGTTAGCGAGTATCAGCGTACGTCTACCATGTTTCCAATTGGCTGGGGCGTTTTTGATTATTCGGTTAACTCTCATTCCCGAAATTTCTCTTTCGAGCACAGACCGGTAACTGAGTTTACCTACTTATTCCCAGTGTACTAAATTGTGCTTAACCAGGCAAGTAGGTTTTCTTATGATGGTTGAGCAGATAAGTCTGAAAATTTGGTTACTCGTAACCAAGTAGGTATAGAAATTAGACTGCACGTAACCGGGTAACTCGACAAAGATTTAAAAAAAAACCAATGAATTTACCATTAAGATGTAATTTGAGGGGCAGTTCGAGCTATCATTTCGGTTTTAGGATAATTTCGTGAAAAAATGGCAGGGTTCAGTTCAAATAATTTTGGATTCCTGAATTAGGAATAAAACTTGAAATTTTAAAATGCGCTCCTGTAAAACTCCATTTTTTGTACTTACCTGGTCCCCCCGCCAGCTAAATTTCTATTATTGATTTATTTGATTGTTCGAAATTACGTGAACTTTATCGATAATAATTACTGGAAAACTAATAGTGGCAGGTGCTTTGAGAGAACACTATCAGAGTGGAGGAACGTCTTCAGACGAATTAGATCCTCGATTAGACAGCAGATCCTACAGCACTTGGACTTAACGCCACACGCTGAGAAAATTTCGTTTTCTCACATTTTCCCGTCCAGTTTTCGTACGATAGCACTGAAGCATTCCGCTTTAGGGGGCACCTTGACGTTCTAGATGCCAGTTGATCACACTTAGTTCAATTGTTTGTGCTTCTAGTTTCTATTCTGTAGTCCCTAATTAGCTACTTCTGTATTCTAATACTTCGATTGAATTGCAGGTCGTCCGCTTCTCCCATCTTCTGTCGCCGCGTCGTCCGAACGAGGGAACATATTCCGGAATCATCTGAAGACTCTGATGAAGGGGAAGCAGCGTAAGTGCTGCTAACTTTAGTTGTGAAATACCTACAGATAAATAGATCCAATGTATTTGTTGTACAACACATGGTTCGTGTAAAATGGTCTTACGACTTCTAGCTAGTTTAATTGTTTGGAAAGTTATACAACAGTCATAAAAGTATAAAAGAATAGAAAGGCCTGCCAAGTGGGTGTGGCACATAGCCTCCTCGTATATACAGGGTGTCCAAGTAACCACGTTCCTTCCACTTATTTTCTCTAATTGTGTAAGAAAAAATTCTGACCAACGCTATTCTTCTTAATTTTTTGCGTAGAATTAAAAAATGACAAAATTGCGCTGCGCGACATAGCACAACCAAAATCAACTATGTTTTATCAAATGGGATCCCCCATTTTTTATTGCAGATTCGGATTCTACGTCAAATTTTATGAACATTTTACTTCGACAACTTTTTTTCGAACGCGGGCAACTCGCTCAGCAAGTGCTCAAAGATACGCAACCCAGGGATTGTGCCACAATGGGGGGTAGCACCCTCGGCTAGGGATAGATTCAACAACTAATTTCCAACAAAAAATTTCTCTTAGCAATTTTGTTTAGAGGCTTCGTTTTCGAGTTATTTCACTTTTAAGATTTTTTTCGTGATTTCGACCTTGTACACTAAAACTGTCAAAGCTCCGTTAATGGGGGGTGCGCCTTGATTTTTTTAAGATTTTTAATCGAAAGTAGACTACATCCTGAGAATTTTGGCACCAACTGCGACCTTCTAGCGTGAGTAGATCTGTTTCTATGATTTTTCAAAGTTTCGACCGTTTATGACGTCACGCACCCCTCTCGCCTGGGCGGGACCCCCCAGCCCACCGTGACGTCATAAACGTTTGAAACTTTAAAAATTCATAGGAAAAGATTTACGCACACTAGAAGGTCGCGGTTGGTACCAAAATTCTCAAAATGAGGTCTACCTTAGATTAAAAATAACAATAAACAGTTTTTCCTACTCAGGCGCACACCCTATTGAGATGAAGGTAGACCTCAAGTGTGGCACATCACTTAGGACTGTTTTTCTACACTGAATCGCTTGGTGATATCCCTTTCTTGATTTGATTTCATTTTACCTCATTTACAGCCGAAAAAGTCACTTTTTGAGGTGGAAATCATCGATTTTCTTATGAAGGGTAATTTATCAATCCCAAAGAAGTGTCAAAAAAATGTAAAATTTATAAAATTGTGTCAGAGGAGAAATAATTCGTGAAGGAAACGATACTCTGAAAAGATTACACGGAAAATCGATGATTTACTCCTCAAAAAGTGAATTTTTCTGCTGTAAATGGGGTAAAATGAATCCAAATCAAGAAAGGGATATCACCACGAGATTCAGCGTAGAAAAACAGTGCTAAGGGTTATGCCACACTTGAGGTCTACCTTCATCTCAATGGGGAGTGCGCCTGATTTTTTTAAAATTTTTAATCTAAACTAGACCACATTCTGAGAATTTTGACACCAGTCGTTCTCTTTTTGGATGAGTCGATCTCTTTCTTTGATTTTTCAAAGTTTCGAATGTTTATGACGTCACGCGCCCCTCCTGTCTGGGCGGGACCCCCAGCCCACTGTGACGTCATAAACATTCGAAACTTTTAAAAATCATAGAAAAAGGTCTTCTCACGCTAGAAGGTCGCGGTTTGTGTCAAAATTCTCAGAATGTGGTCTAGTTTAGATTAAAATTAACAATAAACAGTTTTTCCGACCCATGCGCACACCCCATTGTGACACAATACCTGGGTTCCGCATCTTTGAGCACTCGCTGAGCGGGTTACGCAAGTTCAAAAAAAGTTGTTGAAGTAATCATAAAGTAATCATAAAATTTGACGTAGAATCTGAATCGGCAATAAAAACGCTGCAAATTATTACAAAATGGTTTATTATTTTTTCTATATAGATCACTCATCTGCAAAGCCACCAACCATCCAACATGAAGAAAAACATCGATCGCATTTCGGTCAGCTAACATTTGAATGGAGATTAGGCCCCTTTTGCGATTCACGCTCGTGTTTCTGATTTATCGTACGGTGGCGAACGGTTTGTCCTACAGGGCTCCGCGTGGTCTCTAAAAATTCTATAATATCTTAAATTGTTGGAAAAACAATACCTTCATATCAAAATTTTTTGAGTTAGGGCGTTTTCAAAATTAATTATTCAACCCTTAGAAGTGACCTACATCAACCAAAAGCTTCGGGGCACAACTAGACCCCAAATGGAGCCTACAAACCAAATTTCATCAGAATCGGTCAATGCTAAGTGGCGAAAGTGCCGCGTACGGCGGATGGACGGCCAAATTTTCTATTCGATCTTTGTTCTACGTACGTAATGGGGGAGGGGGGGGGGAATGGTAATAAAATTTTCTTGGTCGATTCCAAAAGTTCATTGTTGAAAATGATAAACCAAAAACCTTTTTAACAAAAAAAAAATGGACCGACCTCAAAAATCCGAAACGCTGCAAATTATTACACAAAAGTTTATTATTTTTCCATAGATCACTCGTCTGTGAAAGAACACGGCTTTGCCATATTTACCATCAACCAACGTGGAGAAAAACATTGATCGCATTTCGGTCAGCTATAATAGGAACGGAGATTAGGCCTCTTTTGCGATTCACACTCGCGTTTCTGATTTATTCATGGTGTCCATCGATTCACCGGAAAAAAAAATTCCTTGGGTTTTCCTGGTTTTCCAGGGTCAATTTTCGACTTTTTCCAGGGTTTTAAATCATCTGGAATATGAATAAATGTGATCATAATTTCTCAAAATTCAGGTTTTGAAAGACATTTTGAAATTAATAAGAATTATTAATATAGTAGTTTATATTAAAACATCAATCTGTTAGTACCTAACAGTCGGGTGCGACGATTTTCATCGACTCTCCAATCCGCACAATACCTAAAAATTTCATCGAAATTGGATGGAAACTGTGGAAGTGACTATTGAGTGAGGGAGATTATTTTCATAGGAGTCCATCTGCAACCCTATTCGCTAAATTCCTGAATATTAAAACTATAACTTCGAAAAGCCCGAACAAAAATTGTCCGTTACACAAATTTCAGGACAGACACAACAGAGACTTCGATTATTGGATAAAGTAGATAACTAACATTGAATTCATCAAAACTTGTTGGTTTACTCGAGAGAAACAACCACTTCAAAGGCTTATTTCTACATCCAAACCTTAAAAAAAGTCGACACAGAAGGTTGAAAACACCGAAACTTGTTGGTTTACTCGAGAGAAATAACCACTTCAAAGGCTCATTTCTACCTCCAAATCTTGAAAAAAGTTGAAGAAAAGACTTGTTGTTTAACTCGAAACAAACAATCACTTCAAAGGCTCATTTCCACCTCCAAATCTTGAAAAAAGTCGAGAATGAACGTTGGAATCATCGAAACCTGTTGGTTTACTCGAGAGAAACGACCTCTTCAAAGGCTCATTTCTACCTCCAAATCTTGAAAAAAGTCGAGGCAGGAGGTTGAAAACACCTAAACTTGTTGGTTTACTCGAGAGAAACTACCACTTCAAAGGCTCATTCTACCTCCAAATCTTGAAAAAAGTCGACCTCCAAATCTTGAAAAAAGTCGAGGCAGGAGGTTGAAAACACCTAAACTTGTTGGTTTACTCGAGAGAAACAACCACTTCAAAGGCTCATTTCTACCTCCAAATCTTGAAAAAAGTCGAGAATGAACGTGTTCAGTGCGCGTCACTAACAAAGGAGATTTATGTCATTTCGCTCACCGGATTTCAATAATTGACTTCAATAATTACCTACAATTATTGTTAATATTGAATCATTCCTTCAATAATAATTGTGTCTTCTATCTACTTGAAAGGCTTATCCCATTCATACAGAAAAAAAATGAGATTGGTTTATGTTTGTTATTGATATCTTCCAGTTTTATGAACTGCTATTTTGTTTTAGACATCCTGCGATTGATTAGGCGTTGATCTATTTTTTAATTTTCTTTCTTTTTTACTTGTACAAGCGAGTGTGATACTGGATCTTATAATACATAGAATTGAATTCCGATGAGCGAAATGACATAAATCCCCTTTGTTAGTGACGCGCACAGAACACAAAACATGAACAGCATAGTCAGCCAGTTACATACCCTTGAAAACACGTTTTTGGAGGCTACGCGCCTGTGTGGGAACCGCCGCTGGTATTCCCGTACAGCTTCACTGGCGTTTTGGTTTGTGAAACCATAAACCAGCAGCATATCGGCATACTCTTGATTGGAAAAAGTTGCCATGATACAAGTAGATGTGTAGGCAGGTCACGAACTGATCACTGAGCAGATAACTAATCTGATGTTCGGAACCTAGTGTTATTATGAACAGGGTGGTATGATTACTTGCGATGTGGGGTGGAGGATGGACATTAAAAACATACCTTTCACCTTATTGGTATAATTACATTTGAATTTTGACTGAAAAACAAGGGAGTTATGGCTGTTTTAATGGCGTAAGGTCGAAAATACAAAAAAATCTTAAAGTGAAAAAAGTCCGATTTTAAGGTTCCGTACATTCAGTGGGGCCAAGGATTAAAAAAACTGAAAATTTTCAATAATTTAGAAATTTTTGTCTGGGCTTATTTTTTTTACATTTAAATCTCTTTAAAAAAATTGAACTTGCCTTATTATGACTGGAAATTTAATGCTCTTTCCAATGGTATAATAAAGTTTGAATTTACTTCATCAATTAACGGAGCTATGACAGTTTTAATGAACAAGGTCGAAAACACACAAAAATTCTTTAAAGTAAAATTGCTCGAAAACCAAGCTTCTAAAAAAAATTGCTAGGAGACATTTTTTGTTGGAAATTAGTTGTAGAATTGATCCCTAGCCGATGGTACGCCCTTAACGTTTACACCCTGTATACACTTTGTGTGCAATGACAAATTAAAACATTCATTCATTCATATGTAGATATGTGGACGATATGTGGATGTAGATACGAAGAAGCTATATGCTATCCACTATTTCAGTGAAGTGGATAATATTAATTGTTTCATTCCATTTTCACGATTTCCACGAAGTAGGTATAATTGAATCTCCTTTACCTACGGGTCTCTCACTGCTTGCAGTATTTGTAGTTCCCAAAAAATGGCTGATGCCGTTCGTCTTGTTTTCGCGTATTTTAATTTTTCACTTACCATCATATTGTGTTTTCAGGCCTGCAGCTGTCGCTCCTCCTGATCCCGTCAAAAAGGAATTGGAAAAACCCCTTTTACCACTTCAGAGTTCTGCCACCAAGAAAGAACCTTCTGAGAAGCGGGATACTCAAGGTAGTTTCATATTAGCTTTACTGATGTATAAATCTTCGTGTTCAAACGAACCGATATTTTTAAAAAATCTCTTACACGAAAAAGGTTTTTTTGTTAACGAAGCTTACACTCTGGAAAAGGGCACCGTAAACTGGAAATGAGCATTCTACGCCCAAAACCGACCCGCAAAAAATCTTTTTTGACTTGAATATGAGCTGGATATGACCACCTCCTATTCATAATACTAATTATTTATTACTCCATTCATCAAGTTCAGTATATTCAAGGATCATAAACACACTAACCAGTTCCCATGCGTTGAAATATATACTCTGTCAAATTTATTGGGAATGAGGTTATTCAACCAAGTAGTTAGAGTTGCCACCATGACTGGTGGGAAATGAAGATTTGGAGCTATTGCGGGTAAACAGAAAGGGTGGAGGGGGATTTAAAACAGAATTTCCAGGTATAAATCTGAAGTAAAATAAAGTCCATTCATGCAGCATGAATTAATTAGTGAATTATCAATGGAATCTTTCAGTTGAAGCTATGGTTAACTATCTTAACCACTCCACTCTATGTCAACGTGGTTTCACCACAAGCGTTCTTCCTTAAATTGACTCATTTATTGAACAATCGGAACCTCATTTTCACCTGGATTAGGAGCAGCTCCACACAGAATCAGAGTTTGACAGCTGAAAATGAGTTTCAGGTTCTGATATGTGGCTGACCTCTCAACCGTGTAGTCCATATTTTCATGTTCTTCTGTATGCACAGAGTATGCTTTGAAGATGTTAAGAGTCCATATTCACGTTCTATTCGTCTCCACAAACTCATCGAGTACCAACACGGCTATTGTTGATTTTTTCGATTTTCAGCATACCGTACCAACATACTGTGTGCACTGGGTATGTTTGAAGATGTTAAGAGTCCATATTCATGTTCTACTCGTCTCTACGAACTCATAGAGTACCCATACGACTATTGTTGATTTTTTTTCGATTTTCAGCATACCGTACCAACATACTGTATGCACCGGGTATGCTTTGAAGATGTTAGGAGTCCATATTCACGTTCTACTCGTATTTACCCCCCTCCCCCCACTAAATTTGTTGGCTTGCGTTTCGAGGTACGTAGATTCCAAAAATAGAATACAAATTTTGCCGTTCGTCCGCCGTATGCGACACTTTCCTTAGTTCCAATGGACCGATTTTGATGAAATTTGGTATACCAATGGGCTCCATTTGAGGTCTAGCTGTGCCTTTGAGATAAAATTTGTAATTCTATTTAGAGCCTTTGAATTTGAAATAAAATTTAAGTTTTAGAATCCAATGAGTCCAACAAGAGCTCTGTAGGACCAACCGTTCACTCCCAGTGTTGGAATTGTGAGAAATCAGAAACACAAGTGAATCGCAAAAGAGGCTTATCTCCGGTCAAATTTTAGCCGACAGAAAAAGGTGATCGTTGTTCTCTTCTTCGAGTTGTACTCAGTTTTACGTCAAATTTCCTGAAGAAGGCACCCACAACTCCCTATTTCTTCGAATTGAGTGTGAAGCATTTATTTCTTCCAAATAAACTTGATTGTGACATAGGTATGTCGTAGGTAGGTTGTATCCATGGTTGGTAACCTGACAATGGCAAAGCTGTGTTAGTTGCAGACGAGTGATCTATATATAAAAATAATAAACCTTTGTGTAATGATTTGCAGGTTTTTATTCCTGTAGACCTCATTCCCAATCAATTTGACAGATAATTATTTGTTGGGTCGATCATCATACTTGCTGTTGTGTGCACGCTCTGTTGGTAGGTACTGTCAGATATGGATTATGGGGACGTAGGAAAACGTCGTAATTCCATTTACGCCTGCTTGATATTGAAGAGATGTGGCGAAGTAGCCATTGGCGAGCGAAATCATACGATCAAGTTCTGATCTTCCCTTTGGGAGACAGCTGTTGACGTTGGCAACGCCAGGAATATTGAACGAAAATCGAAACTGAAACGCTTGTTGACCTTATTTTAATTTTTAGTTTTTACTGTGGAGATCTTCTCAGCTAATTCACTACCTACTTTCTGCTTGGGTAGCGGGTAAAGTTCATTATCTGCACACATATTAAACATTCAAGAGAGTTCCTAGTAGATTTGTTTCGATTGAGACACGACAGGACGTATTCTATTCGTCTGATATCTGATCGGGCGCCGGATGCTACATTGATGTAGCCCTGGGAGACAATCCAGCGCGACGTATCGGAAAACAACTCTGGATTGAAGATCCGTCCAGATTCAAACAAGGTGAGGCACCAAAACTTCCGTTTTTCAAAACTGAATAAAACGCATTGTATGAATCAGACAATTTTAATTTGGTTTTTACAATGTAAGTACACTACTAAATTTGGGGGTCAGCTGTGACCGAGCGAGCTACGGCGTATGTCCCTGGGGACAGGACCCGAACCGGTTGCAGGGGCCGTGAGTTCGAAGCCCGCCTCCGCGGTATATTTTCGGGGCGAGTCGGTCGCAGTTCCTCTCGTCCCAACCCAGGGCGGTGAGGCCAATGGGAAGCCATGAGCGAAATCATCAGAACAAATTCTGATCTTCCTTTAGGAAGACAGCTGATGACGTCCGCGACGCCAGGAATGGCAGTCGGACGAAAATCCAACCTGAAATGGTTGTTTACTTTACTTTACTACTTTACTTTTTACTTCTAAAGTTTTGTTTTACAAAAAATGCACTTACCTAAGTGACGTCCCCCATTCTCAATTCATTGAATATACCGATTTCTGGCTTTTGTCATGACTCTTTCAAGCATACCAGGCGTTGTGGAAACTCCTTCCTGGATGTTGTTCTTTAATCTTCTTTCTTAAAGGATCCTTGGACCGTTCACATAAACACGGGATTTAAGAAAACCCCATAGAAAGCTCGGCCCTTCGTGCCTCACCTTAAGTTAAGTTAAGAAACATGGAACATGCGGAGTAGGGATAGAGTGGTGGTCGGAGGGAGAATAACCCCCGTGTGACGTCACCCTCTCCGCATCACCCCTCCCCCTTAACGGTTTTTGGGTTATTTGTCCAAGGCTAAAGCATGTTCCATGCTAAAATCACAAATTGGGAGAGCCGGTCGCTGAAAATCGACCTTTATTGAGATGAGGGATTCTAGGAGGTGTTTCCTCAAAATAGCTATCGATGCTCTTGCGACGTGTGCAGTTGCGCCGTCTTACTGAAACCAAATGACCAGAAAACAAAAAACTCGGCCCTTCGGGCTCGTCAAGAAACGTGGAGCATGCTTCAGCCGCACTTTCGGCGGATAGGGATGGGGTGGACAGGTGGAGAATAATCCTTATGCGATTAATCTGGGGTAAAGTTGGACAACACTCGACAGAAAAAGAAAACGATACAAATTATTACTCGATGGTTTATTATTTTACTATATAGATCTCTCGTCTACAAAGCCACCAACCATCCATCATGAAGAAAAACATCGATCGCATTTCGGTCAGCTTTAATTTGAACGGAGATTAGGCCTCTTTTGCGATTCTCACTCGTGTTTCTGATTTATCGTACGTAAAACCCTTAAATTCTCGTAGGGAGCGAAAGGTTTGTCCTACAGAGCTCCGCGTGGTCTCTAAAAATTCTATAGAATCTTGAATTGAAGGAAAAACAATACCTTTATATTTTTTGAGTTAGGGCGTTTTCAAAAATTGTAATTTCATTTTTGAACCCTTAGAAGTGACGTACATCAACCAAAATCTTCGGGGCACAACTAGACCCCAAATGGAGCCTACATACCAAATTTCATCAAAATCGGTCAATGCTAAGGGGCAAAAGTGCCGCGTACGACGGACGGACGGCCAAATTTTTATTCGATTTTTGGATTCTACGTACCATGAAACGTAAACCATCAAATTTTGAGGGGGTGTTAAACATTTTTTTTCTTGGTAAATTCCAAAGGTTCATTATTGAATATAATAAACCAAAAACGGAAATCCCTTATCAGTTTTGTTTGTTCACTTACTCGATAAGGAAACTGGGAAACCAGATAGCCAGGATCACAATTTCAACGCTGCTCCCCTAGGTCACATTTCGTGCTCTCTGGTTGGTCAATTCACGTGCCCACCTCCCTCCCCAAAAACGGAGCATAGAAAAGGAGTTGCTCCAACTGCCACTGATTGGTCAGAAAAGAGGGAGCTCCCCACCACTGTTTTCGCGCCTAGATTCAACTAGCACTGCACCTATGATCGTGTCTTCTGTCACTAGCCAACTTACTCTTCAAACCAAGAGGAACGAACTCATTACCACTTTGGTGCCAGACTGGCACTATTGGTGGGGGGGGGGGGGGTGAACTCGAATTCGCATGTTGGGTATCGTAGGATCATGGATTTTAACATTTTCTTCAAATTCAAGGCTCGCACGCCGCTAGAAGTGTTATGGTGGATAAGGGTGAGGAGGGGGGGGGAGAGACCACTACTTCTTGCCTAAAATACCAAATAAATTACATCGAGTGAAACAGTTTTATCGCTTACCAACTGGTTTAAATTGACCTAAGGCTTATCCACTGGGACGTCCCCTGGAATGCATGCATTACTTACCCCATCCCTACTCCGCATGTTCCATGTTTCTTGAATCTTTTCCGAAGGCTTTGAGGATTGAGGTGGCCCCGAAGTGGCCAAGTTTTCTATGGTTTTTTTTTTAAATCCCGTGTTTATGTAAACCCTCTAAGGATCCTTTAAGAATTAACAACCACAACACAACCCCTGCTATGGTTGTAAGAGTCATGACAAACGCCAGAAATCGGTATATTCAATGAATTGAGAAGGGGGGACGTCACCTAAGTAGCGTATCTTTTAACTATGTAAAACTTTGGTAGTGTAGGTACTCACATTGTCAAAACCAAATTAAAACTTTCTGATTCATAAATTGCGTTTTATTCAGTTTGAAAAAAGGAAGTTATGCTGCCGCACCCTGTACCTAAACAAAACCGAATCTACTAGGAATTCTCTACTGTCTGTCAATACACGTTCATTTACTTATTTTTATTATTTTTTTTTTTTTCATATCTCTCTCCTCCCCCCCCCCCATCCTGTCACTCTCTCTGCAAAGAGAAATTCGACCGAGTGATCGCTTTGAGCAACTACTTTTCTCTTCTGCATCTATTTTACTCCGATGGTTCACGATCCTAACTTGTTTCCTCATGTTCCTCAGTGACGTTGGAAGAAGAGAATCGACTACTGAAAGAAGCCCGACTCTGCAAGGTATGCCTCGATCGCGAAGTAGTAATTGTATTCCTTCCTTGTGCACACCTCGTCACGTGTTCGGATTGTGCCCAAAGTCTTACTGATTGCCCTTTGTGTCGTCAACCGATCAAAGCTACTGTTCGTACGTTTCTTTCTTGACTCACAGCTGTTCGTTGAAGTGAGTACTTGTAACCCATTTGTGATAGCTGCTATTGTTTATTATTTTCAATGATGAACCTTTGGAATCGAGAAAGAAAGAAATTTAACTCCTCCTCCACCTTTTTTTTCAAAATGTGATGCTGTACGTTTCAAGGTACCTACGTAGAATCCAAAAATCTAATTTAAAAAATCCGATTGTACTGATTTTGATGAAAGTTGATATATGGGCTCCATTTTTGCCTCGAAGCTTTTGGTTCGCGTCAGTCACTTCTAAGGGGTTCAAAATAGGGATTGTAATATTTAAAACTCTCTATCTTGAGAACTCTCGTTTTGAAGGTACTCTTTTTCATCAATTTAAGATAGAATCGAATGATACCACCTACAGCCCTGTAGGAAAAACCGTTCGCTCTCTATGAGGTCTTAAGGATTGGACTTAACACGAAAAGTGGATTTCAAAGGACTTCATCGACGGAAATTGACCTGATATCTCAACTGATACAATACGATCGTTGTACTCAGTGAGGCATTAGCAACCAACAGTCAAATTTCGTAATTTTGTAACCCACAACTCTCAGATGTTATTGCTAATTGTAAGTATGATGGAAAAGCCGCGTTCTATACAGAGGGTGATCTTTACAGTAAAATGTTAAACCATTGTGTGATAATTTGCAGCGTTTTCAATTTGCCAGCCTTCTATTTTACATTTCGCTTGATCTTCCTAGATCGTTTTAGTTAAGTACCGCCGGTGATCAGAGTTCTTAAAGATTTTCCCTGATTAGTCTCCCTGGACAATATCATGTTAACTTCTTGTAATTCACCTACTCTAAGCAATTTAGATTAATGCTTACCTGCATGTAAAATCTGACTGTGAGTAATTGAATTATGAATTTATTGTTATTTAGATAAAATTACGATATACCTTAAAAATGGATGTTTAACACTTGGAGAGCATTAAAATGCTTGATTATGTCGAAATTTGTTATCCCAATTATCCTCATTTCTTTCTACCTCAGATTTCAGTCTAAATGCCATACGGAATCACCACCAAGTAGGGTGTGCATTTGGCTGTACAACTGGAAGAGTTTCTGATTAGCAAAATTGACGAAATTCGATGTTTGGGCTGTAGTTGTCACACAGTTTTTGGTTCATCTGTAAATTACAAAGAATGAAAAATGTTGGGGGGGAAAGTTCAAAACGCCCTAGATCGTAGGTAAACTTTTCATAGAAATGAAGATAGTCTCTGTCAGTGACAACCAACTTGTCTCCAGTACTCTGTAGGTAACAACTGTGTCAACGCGCCCCGCGTCCCCTTAACCCAGTGTGCGCAAAAAGATACATCAACTTTGGGAATTTCCCCGAATCGTGAGAGTAATACTGAACGAAACGGAACATTCTGTAGAACAGTTGGCCAACCTACCGAGCTGTTATCACCTGCTAATGTTATCATTTTGTTGATTGATTCCCTCGCTGTCACCAATGAACATCAGTGGAACTTCGGAAACTTCGAGCTTCTGGCTCCCATTCTAATGAGTCATACTTCACCATTTACCTGTAAAAAGGTCTATGAATATCTCTAATTTACATTACCAGATTGGTTTTATGTGTTTCAACTATTATCGAATTATAGCTTGTTTTTTGGGAGTATCTTGTTAGATACATCAGGCAACCATCAGGTCTGTTGAATTTCTCGTCTGTATCTTTTTAGGACGTCCCACAGTAAGACTTGGGCGTCCTTATAAGATCGATCTGGGGTGAAGTTGGACAACACTCAACAGAAAAAAAAATAACCACACAGTAATCCGTTTTAGACCATTCAGAATCCAAATCCGTGAAAAAAACCATATGTGTATGTCTGTGTGTGTGTATGTGTGTTTGTGTGTGTGTGTGTAACAAAATCTTGTGTACTCTGCCCAGGCCTTAGTTCTCAACCGATTTTCGTGGTTCTTTTTTTGTTCGACGCGGAAAACTATCTACTTGTGCACTACGTCGCCGGAATTTCGTATTTTGCCTTTTAAGGGGGGGAAAGGGGGGGTTAATGCTCGAAAAACGCGCGTTTTTGGGCATAATCTTGTGTACTCTGCACAGGCCTTAGTTCTCAACCGATTTTCGTGGTTCTTTTTTTGTTCGTCGTGGAAAACTATCTACTTGTGCACTACGTCGCCGGAATTTCGTATTTTGCCTTTTAAGGGGGGGAAAGGGGGGGTTAATGCTCGAAAAACGCGCGTTTTTGGGCATAATCTTGTGTACTCTGCACAGGCCTTAGTTCTCAACCGATTTCCGTGGTTCTTTTTTTGTTCGACGCGGAATACTATCTAGTTGTGCACTCCGTCGCCGGAATTTTGAATTTTGCTTATTAAGGGGTGGAAAGGGGGGGTTAATGCTTAAAAAACGTGCGTTTGCGGGTATAATCTTGTAAACTGTGCCCAGGCCTCAATTTCCAACCGATTTGCGTGTTTCTTTTTTTGTTTGACTCAAATAACTTCCGAGTTGTACTTGATTTTACCAGAATACCAAAATTCGCAAGGGGAAGGGGTGAGTGGGGGGATAATATTCACAAAATATCAGATTTTTCAATATTTCGGTTCCTTTACTGCTTACTAATTGTACCCAAGCTTTGAAATTGAGTAAAAATTCTCATTATACCTCCTGATTTTCATGAATTATTCTCTGTACCACCATGGAACTAATAGTGGTGCCACCATGGTGCCAGGACACCATAAATCGCATATTTCGTGGTTTTTTTTTTGTGTTTCACCTTGAATACGAATGTGAACTTCGACGGACTGTCTACTGAAACTAACAGATGAAAGTTCAATGTTACGACGTATTTCCACTTTGGTGCCAGACTGGTACCATTGGTGGTGCTGGTGATGGGGGGGGGGGGGGTGAACTCGAATTCGCATGTTGGGTATCGTAGATCATGGATTTTAAAATGCTCTTCAGATTCGAGGCTCGCATGCCGCTAGAAATGTTAAGGTGGATACTGGTGGTGGGGGGGGGGTTCAGTATTTCTTGCCTAAAGTAATAGATAAATTAGATCGAGTGAAACAGTTTTATTGCTTACCAACTGGTTAAACTGATCTAATGCTTATCCAATGGGACGTCCCCTGGAATGCATGCATTACTAAACAATATGTTTAGAGACTCTTGGCAACGCTTCCCCTTCTCCTGAAACCATTTTTTAACATGGAACATGTTATTACATTGTTGTTATTATTACATGTTGTTACATGCCCTAGGGTAACTACCCGAAGTTTTTTTTTTATATCAGTATATCATTTATGCAAAAATGTAGGGCTTTCCAACGAATGGTTGGATGATCAACGACTTGGTTGTAAGACTTGTAAGTGGAAATATTGAAAAACATTGCACAGAGATGGAATGCTGGCGACGCTGCGTTGAGAAGGAATACGAGTGACATCGCATACAGAAGTATTGCTGGCGGCGCTCTCACCCCCCCCCCCTTCCTCCCTCACTCCCAGCAACATGGAGGCTCCCGCTCACCCAACAGTAACCTAACGCTTTTGGTTTATTATTTTCAATAATGAACCTTTGTTATCAACCAAGAAAACAAATTTTTTAAACACCCCCCCCTACCATCAAAATTTTTTGGTTTACGTTTCAAGGTACGTAGAATCCAAAAATCGAATAAAAATTTGGCCGTCCGTCCGCCGTACGCAGCACTTTCCTCAGTTAGCATTGACTGATTTTGATGAAATTTGATATATTGGCTTCATTTGGGGTCTAGTTGTGCCCCGAAGCTTTTGGTTGATGTAGGTCAGTTCTAAGGGTTGAAATTTCGAAAACGTCCTAACTCAAAAACAATTTTGATATAAAGGTATATTGTTTTTCCATCAATTTAAGATCGTATTGAATTTTTAGAGACCACGCGGAGCCCTGTAGGACAAACCGTTCGCTGCCTACGAGAACTTTAGGGCTGAACTAATAAATCAGAAACACGAGTATGAATCGCAAAAGAGGCCTAATAAATCTCCGTTCAAATTTTAGCTGACCGAAATGCGTTAGATGTTTTCCTTCATGTTAGTTATTGGTAACAATAGCAAAGCCGTGCTCTTTGTAGATGAGTGATCTATATTGAAAAATAATGAACCTCTTTGTAATAATTTGCATCATTTTTTCGATTATGAGAGAAAGTAAATACATAAAATGACAAATCTGTGGGGAAATGGAATAAAGTTGCATGCCCCAATGTTACCATATGAAGAGCCCACTCCAAGAAAGATCAGTCACTTTTTTTTTGAAAACGAGTTTCGGTTGGCAATAGTTTCTCCTGACCGAGTAGTTTTTGAATGTGACCTCAAAATCACCAAAAGTATGGGAGTCTCGGCTAGAATCGGCGTCAAAGTTTAGGACTACAGTGCTAGAAGTATGAGACTCGGGGGGGGGGGGGGGGGTGTTGACAATGCAAAAAAGATTAATGTTAGTGTCATGTTTCCGCACCTGTTTTTGCTTCCGAGTCACCAAGGTAGCGGAAGCTTTGTTTTCACTTTTCATGGTTGAAAAAAAAAGTTCTCCTAAACAAAACGTCCAGTTTCAGACCTTCCTGTAAAAATTTGGTTCCGTGACTGTCATGAATTCCTTGTCACAGCCATAACTTCCACATTTTTTCATCCGAATTTGATGAAATTTTCAGGGATTGTGCGGATTGGCCCATTGACGATCCCCTATGAAAATCATGACTCCCGGATTGATAGTAGCCGCTGCGCAAGCGCAAAGTGAAGTTCTTGTAACAGCCATAACTTCTACATTTTTCATCCGATTTCGATGACATTTTCAGAGATTGTGCTTTTGTACAGAGATTGTGGGCTTGCAGATAGTCCCCTTTGAAAATCATCACTCCCGGACTGATAGTAGCTGCTGCGCGTGCGCAAACGTGAAATCTATGCCACAGCCATAACTTCCACGTTTTCCATCCGATTTCGATGACATTTTCTGGGATTATGCAAATGGGGGGTGCGCCTTGATTTTTTTAAAGATTTTTAATCGAAAGTAGACTACATCCTGAGAATTTTGGCACCAACCGCGACCTTCTAGCGTGAGTAGATCTGTTTCTATGATTTTTCAAAGTTTCGACCGTTTATGACGTCACGCGCCCCTCTCTCCTGGGCGGGACCCCCCACTGTGACGTCATAAACGGTCGAAACTTTAAAAATTCATAGGAAAAGATTTACCCACGCTAGAATGAGGTCTATCTTAGATTAAAAATAACAACAAACAGTTTTTCCTACCCAGGCGCACACCCTATTGGGCTGTAAATGGTCCCCTATGAAAATCGTGGCACCGAAATTGAATGTACTTCATGCGCATGCGTAAACGTGAAATCCTTGTAACAGCCATAACCTCTACCTTTTCCAACAATGTAGAGTCCCCTATGGGGGTAGTGGAAGGTACTTGGAGATCGATGTTTCGAGATTAACTACTATGCATCGGATCTTCTATACAATCAAATGTATAGGGTTAGTTCCGCTAGTTATAAGAATACAAATATTATCTACATACCGTATTGAAGAATCCGTCGTAACCAGCAAGTCGAGTATAGGAAGCCTCCTGTACTCGACTTGCTGGTTACGACGCATTCTCCAATACGGTACCTACGTAGATAATAATTCTATACAATCAGGTTATGGATACGAGGAAGCTATGTGCCACACCCACTTGGCAGACTTTTTTTTCTAATCAATCATTAAAATTTAGTCAGAAACACGTACTTGAAAGTCCTAGAAAAAAACATTGGGAGATATATCATTTTTAGAAACTGGTAATTTTCTTTGCTTCGCTGTCAATGTTTATTAACACAAAGAATCAGGAATGTTTTGCCAGTAAGAGGCCTAATTTTGCAAATCTAGGTGTTTTGTGTAGGTAACTACCATTTTTTACGTTTTTAAAAAATTCTTTTCATGAAATTTTGAACTTGATGCATTCTAGTATGACGGGTCCCTATCCCGCTTCAGTGTCTGCAGGTTGTTCAGCCACTGCTGATATGCCAATGATAAGAAACGTCGTTTTACGACAATCTTTTGTTTCTCAAGTGTGAGTGAGCTGAGAGATTAGATACTAACTCAATAACACATCTGACTCGAAGATGATGTCATGCCTGGATAGTAGGGCGTATCAATCACTCGTCGCCGCAGTGCCCTACCCTCTGTGCCCAACCAAATTTGAGGGATATCGAACGTCCTAGGTGATGAGAGGGTAGTGCTCATAGCTTCACCAGAACTAGCCCGTACTGGCTTGTCAGAAGTACCTACCAAACATGAGGAAAGCCGAAAAGTTAGCATAAGGAAGGCCAAGTAGGAAAGTTTTGGGGTCTAGTTGTGCCCCGAATCTTATGGTTGATGTCAGTCACTTCTAAGGGATGAAATTTTCAAGAGAGCTCTGGCTCGAAAACTCTCGAAATAAAAGTATAAGTTTTCACCAATTTTAAATAAAAATTTAATTTTTGGAGTTTTTTGAGACCCCCCGGAGCTTTGTAGGACAAACCGTTCGCTCCCTACGAGAACTTACGATAAATCAGAAATACAAGCGTGAATCGCGAAAGAGGCCTAATCTCCGTTCAAATTTTAGGTGACCAAAATGCGATCGTTGTTCGTTTCTTGGAGTTGTACTCAGTTTTGCGTCCTTAGCAACCAGTATTCGAATTCCTAAGATACATTTTTTTGTACTTAAGCAAAAGGGAAAATCAGGTAAATTGGGCGCACTACCTGTATGACGGAAAGGAGGTATGGGTGGATGGAGGGAGAGGATGGTTCAAGTCCGAAAATTGTACGATAATGCATCCTGCTTCGATTGATGTGTTTCCCTCAGCAGACACGTTATTTTATAATGTTCGTTCTAAATATTTCTGTACGTCAACTTTGGACTCGAGGCCAGCTGATACAGGAATATCGGAGCGTCTTGCAATATCTAGTCGCAGTTATCGACCGTTCCCCGGAATGTGCTAATAATCTCAATAACGTCGATAAGACTGGGATAACATCCTTTGTGTATCTGAAAAAGCAAAGGTCAATATTATACTCGTATTTCAACCCTCGAGCAGATAGTGCTTGAGAGCGTATTAGTGCTTGGTACTCACTCTTACCTACTCCGATATCACCCGTATAAGAATGACAAAGTAATCGGATATTTTAGCTCGAAATGATGTGATCGTCCTCGTGAGAACGTACTTTATCTTACAGTTAGCAATAAACCGACAAAAATGTCGTAAGTCGATTTTTATGAAAAAAAAAAAAAAAAAAATGTATTGTCACCGTTTTGATAGGTCAATTGGCCGATCAATTGGCATCGATATCAAGTCTCACTCGAGCATATAAGGGGGTTTCAGTCGGTCGCCGTTCGTTCCTAGTATTTCAAGAAATTGAAGGAGCAAAAACTTGAAAAGTTGTACCTAAATTTGAAATTTTAAAGCATTTTAGAAATTCATTAGTGCACGGCCCTACGGAATTAAAAAAGTCCATTCATGCAGCATGAATTAATGAGCGAATTTTCAAAGAAATCTTTCAGTTGAAGGTTTGGTTAAGAGAAAAAACAATGGTGTTGCAATTTCTTTTAGAAAGTTTTTTTTTTTACACGTTTCTTGGTTTTTTTCGATTTTTAGTATAGCATACCAACATACTGAATGCACCGGGTATGCTTTGAAGATGTTAGGAGTCCATATTCATGTTCTAGTCGTCTCTACGAACTCATAGAGTACCCACAAGGTTACTGCATTTCTGGGTACAACAGATATACGCACGTATTCATTGTATATATAAATAGATACATATTTTTCTTAATTTTGGACAATTTTCAGTTTTTGAAGAACGCATTGATATCAGAAGTTTTGTGCTGAATCCGAATATACCATATATTACCATGATTTTGAAGGTGATAACCACAAAAAACGAGAAAACCCCGTTTTTTAAAATTTGGACCACTTTGGATTGTCCAAAATTTCTGGCTAACGAACTTGACCTATTGTTTGTTGTCACAAACATTTTGGCGAAAAGTAAAAAAAATTCTAAATGATTACTCAAGTTATTGTGCGGAATGACACACACACATACACCTATGGTTTTTTTCGCGGATTTGGATTCAGAATGGTCTAAAACGGATTAATGTGTGGTTATTTATTTTTTTTTTTTTTTCTGTTGAGTGTTGTCCAACTTCACCCCAGATCGATCGCATAAGGACGCCCAAGTCTTACTGTGGGGCGTCCTAAAAAGTAACAAATAATTAGTTGAAGAATCAATCCCTAGGCTATGGCTGGAACATAGTTGTTACACCCTGTATTATCTTTGTTCCATGACCGGTGTAACTGAGAACTCTTGGTTGCAAGTTCTAATGCGTAGGTGGAGGAGGTAGATAGGCGCAGGAGTGAACAACCAACGGTGTCTTTGGATGGAATGTGAACCCTTCTCTCTTTCACTGGTCCAGCTCTCCAGCCTCCTTCATCTCCCGAGTGCTCGAGCACCCGATGAACGGCCTTCTTATTCACCCTCCAGGAATGAATGAGTCATCCGGACCACCAGAGACCAGACCCCCCTTCCATCCCCACCATGCCTGGATTTCCAGACCTGGAGGATTCCAAGAGCCTTGGAGGAGGCGATCCTCGAGTCTCAAGCTGTTGATCGGCCTTCGTCGGTCACCCTTCCCTTCCCTGTGATTCACAAAAGTGGCTACACTGGCCAAAAATACCCTTTAGTAATTTTCTTGGAATAAACGTGTGGAAGATTCCACTATAAAAACTTCGACCGAGTTGGTGTGGCACATAGCTTCTTCGCATCCGTAAACATCACGATTGTATAGTTGAGGCCGTTGTCAATCTGAGAGTCATGGTTGATTGATAGGGAACTATCTAGACCCACACAAACGTTGAGTTTCACCGATATGTGACGTCAACTTCGATAATTTTCCCCAAACCACGGATACTAAACTAATTTAGTCTTGTCACCCTAACTATACTAATTACAGTCCAATTTTGATAACATTTTGGAATGTCGATGGTTCAATTTAAATTTAATCGCTCCCGAGGTGATAGTAGCCTCCTGTTCAAGCGCAAACATTAAATCTTTGTAACAACCTTAGTTTCGACAGTTAAGATCCGAATTTGTCGAAATTTCCCGGGATTGTGTGTTTGGAACTCCATAGAATCCCCATCAATTGCACCTCGAGCGGATCAACAGGAACCGAGCTACTCCTCATGCGCCAACGTTAGATATTCAATAAGCATAACTTCTTTTTCCCTTCGATTTCGGAGGAATTTTCAGCGATTGTGTGGTTGAGACGTTGGATGTTTCGTTGGTTTTTCCATCCGATGATCAAAGTTTGAGGGTAGTGGAGATTCTTGGAGATTGAAGATTTGTTTATCCACTTTGCACCTGATCAACACAATCGTGTAATTGAGGAATTTCTCCTGTAACCCTGACCAGAGATAAAGTAGACTATAATTAGCGGAGTGGGATGTGCGCACATGTTAGAGGGGGATTTTTATGGTGATTATGCTAAACCCGCATGAGCGATTTGTCTTGAGGGAAGGGAAGACTACTGCGCCGTCCTATCTCGAGAGCCTCTTCCTTCTCCATCCTCATGGCTCACTTCCAGATGGAAATTCTGAAAGCCACTTGGGGCGAATTTGTGAAGGAAAATGAAGCTATTGCAATAGACTCAGAATTTTTAGCATGGATTTGTTTGAAGTTATTTTTAAGTGAAATCCGTTTTGTAACATTTTAACATGATCCCTAAAGTGTTTTCCAAAAGTCGTATATATGCGGGTACCTACCTTTATACATAGCAATATTTATGTGCCACTCCGGACTATAACTTAATATTAATAGGTTCGCAAAAACTTCGGATTTTCGTCACAATGTTCATATTAGCAAACAAAAAGACGAATGAGTTCGTTAGCCAGAAATTTTGGCCATCCTAAGGGGTCCAAATTTCAAAAAATTAGTCAAACAAGAGTTTTTAGCTTTTTTTGGATATTACTGTCACAATCATAGTACCTAATATATGTGGTATATTGATTCAGCACTAGATTTATTATACAAGTATAATTTAAAAATTAAAAATTGTCAAAAATTGTTAATAATATTTACATTATATTACAATTATATTATAATTGTAGGTATACTTAAACAATTTATATAAAATAGTGAAAACCTGAGTATATTCGTTGAAATCCAAAATTCAGTAGCCGAGTGGGTACCTACTCTACGGGTTCGAGGAGACGAGTAGAAAATGAATTTGCATTCCTAACCTCTTCAAAACATTCCCTGTGCATACAATATGTTGGTATGGTATACTGACAATTAAAAAAAACAGTACGTGTAGGTACTCCATGAGTTTGGGGTAACAAAGATAGTATTTTTTAAGGTTTTTAACAACGGAGTTGTATAATTTTAACGATTTGTACTATGTGCCTCACCCACAAGGTTGACAACTCTCTCACATTGATACTTAACATTTCGATTTTCTTAACCATAGCTTCCAAGATTTTTTCGAATATTCGGTAATTAGTTCGTGTTGCATGTATAGACTTTTCGCCTCCCTTCTTTCAAAATTTCTTAGTGCCTTCCCCACCCCCTCACCATTGATCCACCATCGGCTTGGAGACCCTGTATAGTACCACAAGTGAGGTGTATTAGGTACTATAATATTATCCATGTTATTACGTGCATTTGTATTGATATCTAGTGAGCAGAAGGTACCGGACTACTTGGATGACATAGATAGAGGTCTCTACATAAATTACATAGATATAGGTATAGGTATGCAGTGAGCTGTTGGTTCCACTTCTTGGGTGGTAGAGATTTGTGCTCCAGCAGACAAGCTCCACGATGGATGCCTGCTGGGAAGGCTGTGGAACTCTTCCTGTTGGTTTTGACGGCGGTGGGGCTGTCTACGTCCTGACTAGTTGCCTTCACGCTGAACCTTATGGTATTAACCTGATATTAACCCTTCTAATTCGTTAGGTAAGAAGGAAAGTGACGTAGTAGAACGTCAAGAACCCAATCTTCTCACTCACCAACACCACTTGGGAATTAAAATGATCAACATAAAGGAGGTATTCTCAAAGGAAATGTTGTTGATTCCGAATATGTCTACCATATTGATGTAGGTACCACTTTTTTAAAAGGAGAAATTTTTGCGAAAATATCTCTAAAAAATTATTGTAAGTTTTTTGACCATTCATGAAAACTTGTCAAAGTTCCAAAAATTTTGATTTAGTAGATAGATCGTTACCTTAGGACTACTCCAATTTGTTTCATCTCATTAACCTACCTTCTATCGAAGGTTCTAAAAATCAGTTGGTATCTATTGGTTTTAGTCCTAGGTACAGTAATTGATACAGTAATTATATTATGATTACAAATAAAAATACGAAAGGAAACCTTCCTTTGCTATATCCTATCCTCTATTCCTACCTAATAGGGAGGTAGGTATCTGTTTCTAATAAGTAAATTTGAGAAGTAAGTACTTGAAAATATCATTGGTATCCGAAATCTGTAAAATAGTATTTCGGAATAATTCTCAAGAGTAGGTAAGTAGGTACTGGAAAGCAAAGTTTTCATTGCCCCCCCCCCCCCCTTCTCCAATAGTTGTGTTTCCACACCACTCACTAGACTGTGAACCTACTCTTGAGGACAAAACAAAATTGTATGTGAAACTAAAGAGGTAAAATTAAGTACAAGTAGGAATTACATTATATTAAATGTTGATGATGATATAGCCTCAAAGAACAAAATTCATTCTTAAGACGATGAACGTCACCTACTCAGATTTGGACGTTTCTCAATCACTTGGAGACCTGAGTCCACACGTTTGCTTTAACCTATTTTTGTACCTATCCACTCCTTCCTCAACGAGTTTTGTTTTTTGGTTTTATTACTTTCATTACCTAAGTTTCAAGGTAACGTAGAATCCGAAAATCGAATAAGAATTTTGACGGTTGAGTTTGTCGGTTACCATGGACCGATTGTGATGAAATTTGGTATATGGGCTCCATTTGGGGTTTAGTTGTGCCCACAGAGTACCGGAGGTACAGAGTTGTGCCCAACTGAATGTGGTGGGAAAAATAAGGGCTGACATATTCAAAACGCCCTAGTTGAAAAACTTTCGATACAAAGGTATGGCTTTTCCATCAATCCAGTAATTAAATTTATTAATTTTTTTTTGTATCAAATTAATGTTATAACAACCAGTAATCAACTTTCCTCGTGAAGGCACCCATAACTCCATATTTTTCGAATTGAGGGTAAAGCGTTTATTTCTTCATAGTAAACTTGATTGTGAATTGAAAATATGAATGTTAGGTAGGTAGTGACAATGGCAAATCTGTTTTTTGCAGGCGAGTGATCTATACAGAAAAATAATAAACCTTTGTATAATCATTTGCATATATGGTTCACAGTACACGGGGTCGGGTTCCAGACGAAGTGGTCCCTCGACCGTGAGAACCTAACAAGGGAAAGGGATTCCATCTTCGGCATCCTTTGAATGCCCAAGGATCGTGGCCCGCGGGGAGGGCTCGTGGAAACGTTGCCAGAGCTACACGAATTCCTCAACCCTTCGGTAAATTGAGTACTGAGTTTGACTCTACAAACACTCCCCAACTCGTCTAATAGTTTCAAACTACATCTTTGAAGATCTCACAGCGTCAAAACTCCGTAAATATGGTCGATTTTTCAATTTATTCTGATTCTCCCCACTTCGAATGAAACCCGCTTTGGCAACAATGGAAATGGACGGATCCACAGTTCCACATGCCACCGCGAGGAGCGCTGGCATCAGCTGTGACCTGCCTACTTCACTCAACTTAGGTCTCGCGAAGATTGCTTTCGAGGCAAAACCAATATGGCCGTTATGTTTTCTTAGTTTATAGTGTAGTTTTATTTTCAGTTCAATACTCGGTTAATGTTTCGCGAATTCGTCTGAGCGTGGTAACAGAGGTTCCTATTATAAGTTGTATTAGTGACATAGTGATATCCGGACGGTTCAGGTGAAGTCGTTTCCCCAGTTTTTTCACCTCCACCCTTCGTTCTCTGTGCAACTGTTTCCAACCTTCGATTCGCCCTCATTGTTCGTCTCGTCAATTTTTGGGATTCCAAACAACGTCGAGCGCAGGGCAAACCGTCAAGTCAACGTTTCAACATACAGGTACCTAAAACTATAATGTTTATTTTGTTTACAATTGGTTTCCCAACGATTTCAGAATAGAAAGTTATGTCCGCCGTCGGTGGGGCGGAACTCGGTTCCAAACCACTCCGTCACTGTAGTTTCACTTCTGTTCTCAACCTCTTTTGCAATATTCGCTTTGTAAATCCGGACCCCCTTTTTCGGACCCCTCGGATGTGATTTTCTCAATGAACTTCCCTTGTACGGGTTTCTATTGGTTTTAGTTGAGGATTCCATCAATGTGATGATCGCGTTCAGTACCTACAAGGTACGAAGTGAGCTTCGCCAGACGCTCAAAGTTGATTTTATCTGTGATCTGTCGTCACCAGTTTTTCTTTTCCTTCTACATACGACCGATAAGACCTTTCTAAGATAGAGTGTAGGCCGAGGATTCTCTTCAAACTCAGTTCTCAAAGCATGATTCCGGTGCGCGAGTCCTCGGAAATCGATTAGATTTGGATTCCATCCTACGCGACTTCACATAACCTCGTTATCATAATTTTGAGAGTTCTTCAAATATCAGAAGCCTGAATATTCTCATCTGAGTAAGTCGCCTTCATCAACCTACCTATCCATAATATACTTGGGTTTATAATGAAATGGGTAACAATCATTGTTCTTGGAAAGCTGAATGATCACTGCCTTGGTTCTGATAAGTCGTGACGTCATCACGTCTCCTTTGTTGGTGATAGGCAAGATCCTACCTACCTTGGCTGATGAATAAAAGTCAGGGTTACCATGCCAATAGACTTAAATTTATGTAGTTTACCTACCCTAGAAGACATTCTTATCTAGTCTCTTCAGACTGAAAATCTTTGTCGAAGGCGTACAACTGCTGTCATCGTATTGTGGTAATTGTGGAAGAAGGTGTCGCAGAAAACACTTCTCATAATGTTTATTAGTTTGTTCTGCCACCTCTCTTCCACTATTGGAATCTTGAAAAGCTAGGAAAAACCATAATACTATGTGAAATCGTGAATTATAAAAAATGAAATAATATTGCATGAGCCCTACTACATTTTTTGAAAACTACGAACTTACAACGAAGAACGTGAAAATTTCTCTCACACAAATTGATATTCTGGAAATCCTGGAGTAGTATTTAATCAAATGATCTGATCGAGAAAATGCCCTTAATGTCTAAAATATGGTAATGAAAATTGTAATGTGATATATCACAATTTATATTTTTTAATAATTTGTCGTACGACGGATTTTACGATATCTTGAAGGTCCTGTAATTGTGAAAATCTTTTTAAAAGAATGAAATTTCCGTACTTAGTATGGAATTCTCACTTTGAACGTAGTTTTGGCTACTAATACGAACAGTGTAAACGAAGGACAAGACACAATCTCGTGTATTTGGAAAGATTAATATCAAAAGTTGGACATGTCCTCTAAATGTAGATGGTAGTCCTGGTAAAGCCCCAATCTGAGTTGTACCAATTTTTAGGACGTCCCACAGTAAGACTTGGGTGTCCTTATGCGATCGATCTGGGGTGGAGGAGGACAACACTCAACAGAAAAATAAACAACCACACAGTGATCCGTTTTAGACCATTCTGAATCCAAATCCGCGAAAAACCCATAGGTGTATGTCTGTGTGTGTGTATGTGACAAAATCTTGTGTCGTCTGCACAGGCCTTAGTTCTCAACCGATTTTCCTGATTCTTTTTTTGTTCGACGCGGAAAACTATCTAGTTGTGCACTACGTCTCCAGAATTTTGAATTTTGCCTTTTAAGGGGGGAAGGGGGGGGGGGTTAAAGCTTTAAAACGTGCGTTTGGGGCATAATCTTGTAAACTGTGCCCGGGCCTCAATTTCCAACCGATTTGCGTGTTTCTTTTTTGTTTGACTCAAATAACTTCCGAGTTGTACATAATTTGCTTGGGGAGGGGGCAATTAGGGGGATAATTTTCACAAAATATACGATTTTTCAATATATTGGTTCTTTTACAGCTTACTAATTGTACCCAAGCTTTGAAATTGAGGAAAAATTCTCATTATACCTCCGGATTTTCATGAATTATTCTCTGTACCACCATAATGCCAGGACACCATAAACCGCAAATTTCGTGGGTTTTTTTGTGTTTCACCTTGAATATGGATGTGAACCTCGACGGACTGCCTAATAAAACTAATAGATGAAAGTTCAATGTTACGACGTATTACCACTTTGGTGCCAGACTGGCACCATTGATGGTGGTGGTGGGGGGGGGGGACTCGAATTCGCATGTTGGTTATCGTAGATCATGGATTTTAAAATGCTCTTCAGATTCGAGGCTCCCATGCCGCTAGAAATTTTATGGTGGATATGGTGAGGGGGGGATCACTATTTCTTGCCTAAATTAGTAAATAAATTACATCGAGTGAGACAGTTTTATCGCTTACCAACTGGTTAAACTGATCTAATGCTTATCCAATGGGACGTCCCCTGGAATGCATGCATTACCAAACAATATGTTTGTATTGACTTGAAAATGAATGCGAGGCCAGTTGACCTTGAAAGCTTTTTGTTGCGTGAGGCAGTACTCACCAGTTTTTGGAGGTGGAGGTGTACCTCCGAGCTCTCAAGGCTGCCTGTTCTAAACACTGGAAAATTACCGTAAAACTGTTGATACAGTTTTTTTCATTTACTAAAATAACTCGTAGTTTATTTTGTTTACAAAATAATACTCTTTATGTCGTAATCGGACGAGTTAGATAAACAATCTTGTATCTGAATGATTGATTCATAAAAATCCCCGAGTTACCGAAATCCTTTGAATATGTTAGTGTATTGAGCACCTGTGCTTTCTAAAAAAAGATTCTTAGTTGACGATCATCAAGACGATTGAGAAGACGTTCCTCATCGTGTTGATGATCATTTTCTTGTTCACATTTACCGTTGCTCCAGATGATTGAATCGAGATTAAATCAATTGAAGCGTTAAATATCATCAAAATTGAGCTCTATTGAAAGTAAATCTGAAGGTGATGAAAATCATAGGGGACCATTTTAACCATCACCAACCCACTTGAGTACCCTACTGAAAATAAGTACTTGAGAGAGTGAGAGGGGTAAGATTATAAATACCCTTGTTGGAGCTTCACGAGCTCATACCATCTTAAAAATTCACAAGTAATTCTCCTTCAACAAACCTCTATCATTCAGCTAGGCGAATTTAACTTACTAGACGATCTGACTGACTGAATTACTTATTTTATTTCTGGTCTACATAAAACTAAGTTACCGAGGAGATGCCTCTGGTCTACACGATACCAGCTTAGTGAAGGGAAATTAGTTTCTTGTCTACATGAAATCAGGTTACTAAGAGTTAATTCAGTCAGATCAATAGTAGATCTCCCAGTTAAAAACTTAATTCAAAAGTTGAGAATAAAACAATAAATTGTATGTTTTCTTGTGAAAAAAAATTAGTAGAAATGTGCTCACTTGTTGGTGGTGAATCTTTACTACGGAGGACAGTAACACACACGCATGCCCTGGAGCTGTAAAGCGTTACATGTGGGATGAGTGAGACTCAAGGAGGTAGAGTTATTTACCGAATTATTGTTTCTGCCTTCACACATTTCTCATGTCATTCTCTACTCAGACAATTGTTTTGGTCAGAACAGCATTTCTCATGTGGCTGCAATGTTTTTGGTGGCCATGCAGAGAATAAAAAACTTGAAAACGATTGACCATAGCCACAAGGAATGCGATGTGGACCATGGTCAAATTGAGAATTATCAACATTTATTTTGTTTTGAATAAATTCCTCGTGGCTATGGTTTCATTTACACTTTTTATAGATACATAACAAATACGGTGAATAATCAAGAAAACTGGGATTATTGGAACTTTTTCATAATCGATCTACTGTATTGTTTCTATTTGTCTATCCCTGACGAATTAATGATAGATTATCTTCTTGAATTGAATTTTAGCTTCAAATTTAGCAAAATTTTCGTATTGAAAGTACAATTATGTATGCTTTAAAAAATATAAGTCAAATTTTCTTCGAGGTCTAAACAGTATAAGTCAAAAATTACAGCGAAAAAACAATTTTATTTGAAAATGCACCCAATGCATCAATAGTTCAACTCTTAAACAGTAATTTAATACCAAAACGTTAATACTCAAAACTAAAATGGTCTCTCCTGAAAAATTAGGTTTTTTGACTTACTAGTCCCCCCCCCCCCCCGGCCTGGATATGTAGTGATTGTTTGCATTCTTTGGGAAATTCTTCGAGTACACAGAAGCGAGGCGCCGTTCCCTAGCCTTATCTCCGTAAAGGCGTAAAATCAAACACTTTTATCGTTATCGAAGGTTGTATCTCAATGTTACAGTTGATGTGTATGTGTGTGTGTGTGTGTGTGGGGGGGGGGGGGGGGGATCATTACTTACGGTCGACCCGTTGAAATGAAAACACTCCATTTGCCAAGATTATGGTTGTTCAAAGATTTGGGCTTCCATTGAAGAAAATTTGAAAAATTCCAGACGATAACAGGCGCAAAATCCAACCTCGTACGATCAAAATTAGTCCCAATATGTCACAAAAGAAAGGATTAATTCCAAGCCATCGTTTTGGGACTTATCCAGAGTTGGGCAAAATTATACTGATGAGTATGATTAAGAGTTTTAATCACTGAAATATGTTTCCGTGATTATGAATAAGATTTAATTCGTGTTCACACACTAAGAGTATGAATAAAATCATAGTCATGGAGTATGATTAAGAGTAGTACGTTCTTGATCACAGGAAATCTGTGATTAATCACGTGAATGATAAATTTGAAATTAGATTCACGCACTATGAGTATGATTGAAGTCATAATCACAGCCTGTGATTCACAGGTAATTTGTGGGTACCTATTTCATCAGTTTTTAGATTTGTTAAAAAGGTTTTTAGTTTGTTATTTTTCAAATTAGTTATCAATTTCTCATTTGTTATCACAAAATTAGTTCCCCCGCAGTTTTTCTGTTCTCGTGAGCGGTACGTTTCAATCCGTACAGTCTCAAATCAATCTCCAGTGTCTCCCATACGATCTACTCGTTCGATTATTCAAGCGGGCTCCACAGAGAACCAACTGTCTCATTTCTCAATGAGCTCATGCAGGATGTGCAACGCCCAGCTTGCGTCTGACTGATCTCAGTGGACCTACATAAAGTTTTATACCTAACGGTCCCTCCGATCAAGCTACCCAGTCCGACGACTTTTACAACGCTCAACTTTACCCTCCACCTCCTCCACTCTTCTAATTCCGCAGACTTAGCAAAGGTGGTTTCTCTTTTGAAAATTCTTTTTGAAAAATTTTGCTTAAATATAATTATGCTTTTTTAATATTGAAACTAAAATTTAATATTGAGATTTAACTTGAATTTTCCTCGTCAAAAAAACCCGAAATTGACTATGTTCATTTTATTTAGGAACACACATTTTCAGGTGACGAGGGGCATTAAAAATCATTAATGCGTTTGTATTTCATCGACCTCCTCAGTCCTCAAAGATTAAGTAGGTCGGACAAAAACTACTTGGTAATTTCGCTTTCTCCCATTTTGCTAATTTTCTCCAAATTGTTGATCTAGGTGGTGAAATTCTTCAAACAAAAAATGCTTACTACTTTTGCCAATATTTCGAGACCCACTATCACCGTGAGTGTTTATAAACATATAAATATGAGAGTCTAGCCCTCACCAATCCTTGTCGGGTTTCAGCGACTTTAATGAACCAAAAGAAAGTTTGTTTTTTCTTTTTTTCCTGATTACCATAAATACCATTCTAAAGATTGTTGTCTCGTAATCTTTTTCTTTCTCTTATTGTTTTCTCTCTGAACAGTTATGGACGTGAAAATGATGCCAAATGTCGTTAAACATGGTTGGAATAATATGCGACGAATCTAATACACAACTTGAAGGGGGCCGAAGCGGTTGCGAAGTGAGGTCGAAGGACGGACAACAAAAAAGTCGGCCAGGGGCGCAGAAATTAGAGGGCAGAGCCAACCCCCTCTCACTTCCATTACTAATCCACATTTATTGATCAGCACATGACAAGTCTCTAGATCTAGAGAAGACGGTTTTTAATTTGTCCGTCGTGCCAAGGAAAATATTCGGATTTGAGAATCGAGGAGTATTTCCAAAACCTGATATCCATTTTTAAAAAAAGGGTTTGAGCAGCAATTGTCCAGTCTGGCACCAAAGTGGTAATACGTCGTAACATTGAACTTTCATCTATTAGTTTTAGTAGGCAGCCCGTCGAGGTTCACATCCGTATTCAAGGTGTAACACGAAAAAAAACCCACGAAATATGCGGTTTATGGTGTCCTGGCACCATGGTGGCACCACTATTAGTTCCATGGCGGTACAGAGAATAATTCATGAAAATCCGGAAGTATAATGAGAATTTTTCCTTAATTTCAAAGCTTGGGTACAATTAGTAAGCAGTAAAGGAACCGAAATATTGAAAAATCGGATATTTTGTGAAAATCATCCCCCCACTCGCCCCCTCCCCTTGCGAATTTTGATACTCTGGTGAAATCATGTACAACTCGGAAGTTATTTGAGTCAAACAAAAAAGAAACACGCAAATCGGTTGAAAATTGAGGCCTGGGCAGAGTTTACAAGATTATGCCTGCAAACGCACGTTTTCAAAGCTTTAACCCCCCTTAAAAGGCAAATTTCGAAATTCCGGCGAAATAGTGCACAACCAGATAGTTTTCCGCGTCGAAAAAAAAGAACCAGGAAAATCGGTTGAGAACTAAGGCCTGGGCAGACGACACAAGATTTTGTCACACACACACAGACATACACCTATGGGTTTTTTTTTCGCGGATTTGGATTCAGAATGGTCTAAAACGGATTACTTTGTGGTTTTTTCTTCTGTTGAGTGTTGTCCTCCTTCACCCCAGATCGATCACATTAGGACCCCCAAGTCTTACTGTGGGACGTCCTAAAAACTCATCGACTTTATAATATAAAGTCGATGAGTTTTTAGGACTTTAGATTTGAGGATATATTATAGTTTTTGAGGACTATATTATAGTTTCGCCTCAAGAAGTATATTTTTCACAATTTTGTTCAACTGGTTCACTGGAAGTTTCCGAATATAGTAAGGCAGCTTACCTATTAAAAAAAACAGGAGCCGTGCTTGGTCGGACTTTTTTTCAATGACGACGTTAGATGAACTTTGGGCAGCCTCAAGTCATGGCAGTGGTGAGTCGCATAGTTATAGTTATGGATGTCTGAAGATTTTTCAGGCCGCCCATATTCCGCCGTACATATCACAGACTACTGAACACAAATAATCCGGGCAACGTGAGACACTGGAGCTCCCTGAAGCTGCCTTCCCTTTCCCTGTGCTACTTTCTTCAATTCAGAATTAATGAGCCCTCCTGAGAAACGGCGATGTTGGTGCTCCAGGTGGTCTCATTCGATTCAAGGTAGCAAAAACCTCTACGCAAAAATACCCTAAGTTGGATCGGGAGGATTTTCATAAATTTTCTGCAACAAGTTGTGGTTGGAGCACAGAAAGTTGGTTACAGATTCTGTGCTCCTTGAAAATTGGCTCCATCAAGTCATATACTATGACTGGTCCATCCTATCTCAAGACGCGATGACGCCCGGGATTCACAATGGCCCATTTTCACGGTTGTAAATAGGATTGTTTTATCGACATTCGTTCATCTTAAAGTCGAAGGTGTTGAGTTGTCTCTTATCGGTCTTTTGACGTCTGTCGTGTTCTATTGTGGCGTCGGCCATCAGCAGCGTTGCCAAAGAGAGAGAGTGTGTATATTTGTGGAAATACAATGCAGGTATATCACAATTGTCGAAAATGCAGATAGAAATGATATATATATGCCTTAAGAGCCTTGTTGTGAGCGACCATGCTTATCATATTTCTCGACTGTTCTGGTTGCTAAACTCCGTCAAATGGTTGATTATGGTTTGTCAAGAAATGTTGCTCAGAATATTAAAAACGTGGATATTGCTCAGAGCTCCCTTTTATCCACGTGTGATGTGCAGGTAGATAAACCAAAAACTACAACACATGTACTTACTCCATTAAATGCTACAGTAGAGTCCAGAAGGTGGAAGCAGAAGTTGGCTCACTTATTAAGTGATTCGATGATATGAGGATTCTGGACTCAGAAGCATTTGGCTCATTCCAACTTCTGCTTTATCTATTCAACATCGAATAACAATCATATCTGATCATATCTATATTATTATTTTCATGAAATCTGAGGATGATTAATCCAAGTTTCATGACTAACTGGTATTTTAAAAATAAAACTGTAAGCAGGAAAATTATTAATAATAATATTTTTTTGTTGGTTTTCCCACTGGTCTGCCAACAGGAAGCTTATTGACGTATAAAACTAGGATAATAGTGATGTTTGCTCGATGCTCCTCCTCATTCTTCTGTAAAGGAGGAAGCTTTTAATGGCGATCAATCTCTCATTTCATCCTAGTTTCGATTCAGGTGTCCACACACCTCAGTTTTTAATGATGTCTAATGCACAGTGAAGTTTTGTTTGCCCTTGTTGAAACCTCACCAGCCTCGGAAAATGACTCAAGCAGTTGCCCCTTTGGGGGCCCTCGGCCTTCTAGGCTTCACGGTAAGGTTCTTGTCTTCATCTTCGTGGTGTTCAAGCTCTATAAAACAATCATTTATGTTGTATGATTTATTAAGTGAATGAGGAATTTCACCATGTCGGAATTTCCTATTTTTGACCCCAAAATCGGATTCAGCACCTCTAAAAACCCCCTAAGGCAAACTTTCAGCCCGAACTTCCTAATTTACGAATAAACAAAACAGTGTAGAAAATACAAATGTTTAAAAAAAACCGGGAAAATGACGTCATGCTGGAATAGTTCATTTATGGCCGCTTGAAGCGCTGAGATCGAGAAATCCATAGTCCCCAGATGCAAAATTTCATGAAACAGTAAAGTTCGAAATCGAAAAACTGAAGAAAAAATAGAAAAAGCGAGATGGGGAAAATTAGGTTTCCTCTGTTCTTGTTTGATAACTTTTCTCTTAGAAAACACGATTTCGTCATCCCAATGGGCAACACTGGGAGGAGACGGCGATCCGAACAGCCCAATCAGCGAGCGTTCCCGCTGCACGTCTGTTTTCCCGGTTAGTTTTGAAATTAAAAATTTTGATTGTCTCCCAAAAATAACAGGAGACTTATTTTCCGAAATTAGCCCGATTTTCATCTATCCCACACCATTAACTATTCAGGAAAAATGCAAACAGAAATCGGTTAAATTCCTCATTTTCACCAAAGAAAATACCAATTTTGATTCCTTTCTATCAAAGAAGTTTGTATTCGTGAAAAGGGTTTTTAAAAAATGGGTTCCCCAAAAATTATGATTTTTGGAAGCATTTCATGTTTTCTAACTTTTTCAACGAATTTGTCTTTGGAGTTTGAGATGAAACTGTACAAAGGAGCGAATTTGATGGAATTTTCAAGAAATGTGCAGATTAGTCTCTTGAAAGTCTTATTTATGTTAGACTGTTGGTTTTTTGCTTTAGGCTCCAAGGCCTTTGAATTTCATTTCTTTTGGATTAGAAGGAGCCAGAGCGTTCGAGAACAGTGCAGAAAAGATCAAATTCCTTACGCTGGGCAAAACTACGAAAAAACTTGACCGTTTTGGTTTATTATTTTCAATAATGAACCTTTGGAATCGACCAAGAATTGTTTAACCAAATTTGTTGGTTAACGTTTCAAGGTACGTAGAATCTAAAAAGTCCATTATGCAGCATGAATTAATGAGCGAATTTTCAAAGAAATCTCTCAGTTGAAGGTATGGTTAAGAAAAGGAACAATGGCGTTGCAATTTCTTTTAGAAAGTTTTTTTTTACACGATTCTTGGTTCTTTCGATTTTCAGTTTACCATACCAACATACTGTATGCACTGGGTATGCTTTGAAGATGTTAGGAGTCCATATTGACGTTCTACTCGTCTCCACAAACTCATAGACTACCCACAGAGTACCCATGGAGTACCCACACGCCTATTGTTTTTTTTTTATTTTCAGTATACCTTACCAACATACTGTATGCACCGGGTATGGTTTGAAGATGTTAGGAGTCCAAATTTACGCTCTACTCGTCTCGATGAACTCATAGAGTACCCACATGGCTATTGTTGGTTTTTTTCGATTTTCAGTATACCATACTTTGAGAATTTTAGGAGTCCATATTCATGTTCTATTCGTCTCCACACGGCTACTGCATTTTTTGGTACAACAAATATAAGCACATTTTCATTATATATACAAATACATTTCATTTCTTTTGGATGAGAAGGAACTAGAGCGTTCGAGAACAGTGCAGAAAAGATCAAATTCCTTACGCTGGGCAAAACTACGAAAAAACTTGACCGTTTTGGTTTAAAAAATTGTAGATATTAAAAAAAAATTTGATGTCACGGCCTGGAATCGAACCCAGGACCCCCACGTTCGGGCGACATACGTACGTACGTACGGTTGGCGTTTTATGTATATAGATAATGAACCTTTGGAATCGACCAAGAATTGTTTAACCAAATTTGTTGGTTAACGTTTCAAGGTACGTAGAATCTAAAAAGTCCATTCATGCAGCATGAAGTAATGAGCGAATTTTCAAAGAAATCTTATGCGTACTTCTCTTAATTTTGGACAATTTTTATTTTTGAAAAACGCATTGATATCAGAAATTTTGTGCTGAATCCGAATATACCATATATTACCATAATTGTGAAGGTAATAACTAAAAAACGGGAAAACCCATTTTTTGGACTTTTTTGAAATTTGAACCACTTAGGATTGTTCAAAATTTCTGGCTAACGAACTTGACCTTTTATTTGTTGTTATTATTATTTATGTTATTATTATTTATAGTTGTTATTATTATTTATGTTGTTGTTATTATTATTGTTGTTATATTATATTTTGGCGAAAACAAAGAAAAAATTCTAAATAATTAAGTTATTGTGCGGGATGACACATATATATATATGATTTTTGGAAAAACTTCAGGGATCGTTTCAGAATGTTCCAAAACTGATTTCAGTGAAAAATTTTTTCGAAAAAGTCCATTCTAAAAATTTTGAGGCCATTGCAATAACTTCATTTTCCTTTTCCTTGAAAATTCGCTAAAATCAAATAACAATTTGGCCGTCCTCCGCCGTACTTACCTTAGTTTGGCATATGGACTTCATTTGGGGTCTAGTTGTGCCCCAAAGCTTTTGGTTGATGTAGGTCACTTGTAAGGGTTAAAATTTTCAAAAAGCCCTAGCTCAAAAAATCGAGATATTAAAGTAGTTTTTTCTTCAATTTAAAATAGTAAATTTTTAGAATCGAATGAGATTTTCAGTTCCTATTAATCTCTGGATGGCTCCATATAAATTTCATGTGCGGTAAATTTTGTACCATCTCGAGATCGATGGTACAAGCGAGATCGTAACAAACTTGATTCCCCATCACCACAAGATTTGAGAAAATTCCATATTCAAACAAATCGACTTAATTTCTGAAAGAATCCTTAATAGTGTTGTTATTTTTAAACGTATTTTAACAGAACGGTACCTATATTTTACATAAAAAGTAATTTTTCCGAGGAATATTGCCTGGAAATTTTTTCTAAAACAATCTTAAGGTATGGATTTAACCATCAACTTGTTCAAGATTTATTTCAAAGCACTTGAGTAAATAATTATTGCTCTGATCAATCATCGAACTAACTCGTTCCTTAATGTTCATACCTATTACTTTTTGTGAAGATAATGCTGCCCACCCATGGCAGACTTTTTTCATTATCTGGGTTTTATTTGTGTTATATTTGCGGGCTATTCATTTATCGTATTTAAAAAAAAATCCATGTCCTTGAAAGACTTTTTATATCTAAACTATGTAGTCATTATTCTATTTCTGCTGCCTTTGTGTCAATGATCCCACAATGTACATCTATAATAGCTGTCATTTATATAATTATAATTAATATTTTTCTCGTAAATACGGAAGTGAGTAGTAGAGGAGGTTCACGCCTTTCTTTTAAAATCCCAATCGTTACATGACGAACTCAAGGAAGTCATCATCATCAGCTGATGGTTTCTACGAAGTTATTGTTACGTAGCATTCGTACCTAGAAAGGAGTAGAATTGTAGAAGAGTTGTTTTTTCCTCAATTTGTTCGGAATCTCCGCATTTATTTCCTGTGTAATACTGGACTGTTATTGACATCAATGGCGATGGTTCGAGTGTTAATTTCCGCTCGTGCCTAAATAATTCACCTATCCCACGGTGATGGCACTCACTTGTTATCTCTATTAACACTTCTTATTAAGCTGGTACTCGATACTAAGGGATTTTGATGACGTTCTCTTCTTTTGTTTTCTACAGGGTCCGTGGAGATAAGGATAAAGACACATTTTTTTAATAGCTCACAACGAAGGTTTTTTTTAAAGGCCAGTAGACACATAGTCAGACATGGTTTTTAATAGTCTTAATAATATTAATTTAATAGTTTTAATAATATAAAGGACATGTCTATTTCGGAGATAAAGTGAAAACATATTTTTTTAATAGTTCATAACGAGGGGGAGTTTTTCAAGGCCAGTGGTAAAGTTGGTTCGACAGAATAAGATCTCTGTCAGAAAATTTCTGAATAATGTTTAATAATTTCCTACTACCAAGAGCCCAAGCTGGGTGTGTTTGCTCAATATACCGTTAATGATAATTAACTGTGATTATTTATTGAACATTTCTCCAAAATCTAAATTAATTTTGTCTGTAGTATAAATTATCTGTCAAAAGCCGAGCTTATTTCTTTGTGGGTTCTTCATCTTTTCATTTTTGAACCATTACTTTGAATTTTCCACGAAAACTGAATCGAAATTCAATATTAAAATATCCAATCCAAAAATATTGGACAGTGTAGTTTAGATACTAAAATATCGATATCGATACCCATCCCTACTGCCCTCCAGAGCCCCAACCGTTCCGTCCGACTTCGTGCGGTCAATTTAAACCTTCTGTGCGTCGAATTTTGAAAATGGACTTACACTTTCATTAGAATGAAATCATGATTAGTCGGCAATTGTTGCGGGGGGATCACAAGCGGCGAATGATGTTGTGTGAGAGGTTGATGAGCACGTGGTTGGCACTAGAATAAAACGTAGCATTAATCCTGGCTACGGAAGATCCCTCCGGAACGAAGTCCTGGCTGAACTAACGTGAAGTTTCACAATTTAAGGGGGTTACTATTTTCTTTATTTGATTCCCAAGGTTTGTGATTGAAAATGATGAACCAAAATGTGATTTTTTGCACCTTGTTTCCTTTTTTGCTTCCCGAGACTAGTAACATCTAGTAACAGTAAATTTGGTTGATAAATTCAATTTGGAAGCCAGGTAGCTACAGAGTCACTGGTCGACGAGAGAGAGCAATTGAGGAGCTTGATTCCAAAAGGTACTATATCCATTATGGTCAATGTGAGAAAAACTCGAAAAACCATAGCGACCTGAAAAACGTGATAGAAACCAATGATGTTATTTTTTATATACTTCTAAATTGTAATACACATTTTTGGAAAAAAGACAATTTAGTTCAAAGTTAGAAATAATTTAGAACGAGATTTGAAATATAAGATTTATGGATATAGTACTTTTTGAAACAAAACGTGGCGTTCAGTACTTTTTGGAATCAAACGAAGTCGATAACGTACTTTTTGAAATCGAATGAAGTGGATATAGTACTTTTTGAAAACGAACGAAGTGGATAAAGTACTGTTTGGAGCAAAACTGATGAGACCGCCATTGTGCTGGATATAGTACCTTTTGAAATTAAACGGAATGTTTTATCCTAGTTTTTTAAGGGATTTGATTATCTTTTGCTTCAAAACGATCGCATTTTTGTGAAGAACTACCCCCCTAAAACCCTGGGAAAGTGTTGAATCAATTTCGATGGAAATGGTCTTTAGTACCTTTTGGAATCAAACTCCTCAATTTACTATCCAGAGAATTTGATAACCCAACCTGTGGAATGTTCCCCACTTGACCCTACCTGTATACTAAACAAATTATTCTATTAATATCAATTGGGAACAGAAAATTGGTTTTGTGATTTGACTTGGGAATTGGGATTCCACGGTGATATCTCGGTGGAGGAATGACCTGAGATATCATGGCCTGAATAATGGGGAAAAGTGTTGGATGAAATCGTCTTTACTAAGAATCGATCCAGCTGCCATTGTCGGCTTTCCCTCAGTGTAGTTCTCCGTTAGTCTGGTTGTTCTAGTTGATCATGTTACGTCTGTCCACGCGGAAATTACTAGGTTGTGTCGCACTACTTCTCATAATATTACCAGTACTAAAAGCTCTATGTACATTTTGTTTCGAGAATTGTCTCGAGGAAAATAATCGTTTTTTTTTCAAAAACTATTTTAGTCCACTTAGAATTAATTAATGTAGGTAATTTTACCAATTTTGAGTACGAAATTCCTCATTTATTCGCCAATAAACGCGAAAAAAAATCTGTTGATGATGTCGCTCCAGACATGACGTCATCGCTGTGGATGCAATCGCGAAACTTTATCAAATCGACATAAAAAATAGTTTAAAAAAGCTTATTGTTTTCTCATTGAACTGAAAATTAATTGATTCTCTGTAGAACACACGGTTTTTGCTCTAAAAAGGTTGAAGAATTTTGGATTATTGATTTTGCGGACTAGAAGATGCTCAGAAGTTGGGTAGGATTTAGGCCGAAGAGACACTTCGGTTGTGATCTTAATTTACGAACCATTTGGAAATTTTCCTTTGAGCGAGAGTGACTCAGTAAACAGTACGAGTATATTAAATAAGCGGTAGTTACCATTGCCTTCCCTTCGACCTTGTTTTGTAATGATTAACTTTTTTTTTTGTTCAAAACTCTGTTAGGCCATTGTTTTTCATCTCCGAGCCCTGGGAAATTCGAATAAAAATAGGCCCCTTGTTCCCGTTGAATATAACGGATTTTCCCGCGAGAGTTCAAACTCGTAGTACGTAGGTAACAAAAGGCGATTAAAAGTTGGCTTGTAGCATGGGCACATTCAAGTTATGTGGACAAGTTGATTACCCACGATTTTATTGAATTAAGGATGGATATTTATCTACAACACAAGAGAAGCTCACCTAATCGAACTGGGTTTCTGTTTCCTTGTGGAGTGTGAATTTTTCCTGATAATAGAGAATTATGGCCCGTGTAAATTTGCCTTCCTCATTATCTAGGCACCTATTTGATTTTCGCGACTTCATTTTAATTATTCATCGAAAATGGCAACCAGGTGACAGGGTAGCTACTTCCAAATCGTGCTAGTCATCAAATCACAAGAGACAATTAAGTTTTTAATATGTTATATTATATTAAAAAATCCAATGCTTCTATTAAATTTAAATTAGAATTAAAAAAACTAAATACAAAGTCAAAAAAAAATGCTTGCATACGAGTCTGCAAGCAACACATTGGGACATTTTCATGTCAACCACTACACAACAAGGTAGTGAAGTAAGGTTGTTAGTTCATGTACCCAAGCATCAAAACAGTTGATTGTTCTCTACTCAACACAGTGAGTCTATTTTATTTATTGGTCGCGTGAGCAAGACTTGCTTAGTTTTCGTGACGATTTTTCAGTTTATGTGCCAAAGCAAAGACATGAAAATGTCAATATTGTTGGGATACCTACCTGTAAGGTTGGTAGGAGGAAGTTCCCTTAGGTTCAAATGGGTGAGTTCCCGCAAATTCAAATTTATTCCATTTAAAATGACAGGCCAGTGCGACATCAATAAATTGTCAGAACCCTTCCGTATTATTTTTTTCTTGTTCGTTAGAACTTGGTTAGGATCCCTGAAAATCCCCTACTACTCGATATTACCATATTCCATGGTATAAGTATACTACATTCCATGGCAGTATACTATACTCAATGGAAGTACTACATTTTGCGGTACGACTCATCACGAGGGATAACTTAACCCCACCCACCCTACTCATTCAAGTATATATATGTTACATAACGAAGAATTACACAAGATTAAAAAATTTAAGGGTGGTCGGGCTGCTCCGTTCTTTGAACACTGTTCTTGAGGTATTTGGTGCGCTGAATCCGAATCTGATGTCAGTTTTTAGGCCGTCCTTGGGCGTCCTTATGCAATCGATCTGGGGTAAAGTTGGACAACACTCAACAGAAAACAAATAAATAAAAATAACCATACAGTAACTCATTTTAGACCATTCTGAATCCAAATCCGCGAAAAAACCCATAGGTGTATGTGTGTATGTGACAAAATCTTGTGTGGTTAATGTTTGAAAAAAAAACGTGCGTTTGCGCTCATAATCTTGTAAACTCTGCCCAGGCCTCAATATCCAACCGATTTGCGTGTTTCTTTTTTTGTTCGACTCAGAAATCTTCCAAATTGCGCACCATTTCACCAAAGTATCAAAATTCGCAAGGGGAGGGGCGAGTGGGGGGATAATATTCACAAAATATCCGATTTTTAGGACGTCCCACAGTAAGACTTGGGCGTCCTTATGCGATCGATCTGGGGTGAAGTTGGACAACACTCAACAGAAAAAAAAAATAACCACACAGTAATCCGTTTTAGACCATTCTGAATCCAAATCCTCGAAAAAAACCATAGGTGTATGTCTGTGTGTGTATGTGTGTGTGTGTGTGTGTGTGTGTGTGTGACAAAATCTTGTGTACTCTGCACAGCCCTTAGTTCTCAACCGATTTTCCTGGTTCTTTTTTTGTTCGACGCGGAAAACTATCTAGTTGTGCACTACGTCGCCGGAATTTCGAATTTTGCCTTTTAAGGGGAGGAAAGGGGGGGTTAATGCTCAAAAAACGTGCGTTTTTGGGCATAATCTTGTGTCGTATGCCCAGGCCTTAGTTCTCAACCGATTTTCGTGGTTCTTTTCTTCTTCGACGCGAAAAACTATCTAGTTGTGCACTACGGCGTCGGAATGTTGAATTTTGCTTTTTAAGGGGGGGTTTAAAAAACTTGCGTTTGAGGGGTAATCTTGTAAAATCTGCCCAGGCCTCAATTTCCAACCGATTTGCGTGTTTCTTTTTTTGTTTGACTCAAATAACTTCCGAGTTGTACATGATTTTACCAGAGTACCAAAATTTGCAAGGGGAGGGGGTGAGTGGGAGTTTAATATTCACAAAATATCCGATTTTTCAATATTTCGGTTCCTTTACTGCTTACTAATAGTACCCAACCTTTGAAATTGAGGAAAAATTCTCATTATACCTCTGGATTTTCATGAATTATTCTCTGTGCCACCATGGAACTAATAGTGGTGCCACCATGGTGCCAGGACACCATAAACCGCATATTTCGTGGGTTTTTTTTTGTGTTTCACCTTGAATACGGACGTTAACCTCGACGGAGTGCCTATTAAAACTAATAGATGAAACTTCAATGTTAAGACGTATTTCCGCTTTGGTGCCAGACTGGCACCATTGGTGAGTGGAAGGGTGGGGGGGGGGTGAACTCGAATTCGCATGTTGGGTATCGTAGATCATGGATTTTAAAATGCTCTTCAGATTCGAGGCTCCCACGCCGCTAGAAATGTTATGGTGGATAAGGGTGAGGTGGGGGGGGGGTCACTATTTCTTGTCTAAAGTAATAAATGAATTACATGTGAATTACATCGAAACAACAGTTTTATCGCTTACCAACTGGTTAAACTGATCTAATGCTTATCCAATGGGACGTCCCCTGGAATGCATGCATTACTAAACAATATGTTTCAATATTTTGGCTCCTTTACAGCTTACTAATTGTACTCAAGCTTTGAAATTGAGGAAAAATTCTGATTTTACCTCCGGATTTTCATGAATTATTCTCTGTGCCACCATGGAACTAATAGTGGTGCCACCATAAACCGCATATTTCGTGAGTTTTTAGTACTTCAACTTGAATACAGATGTGAACCTCGACGGACTGCCTACCAAAACTAATAGATGAAAGTTCAACGTTACCACGTATTTCCGCTTTGGTGCCAGACTGGCACCATTGGTGGGATGGGGGGGGGTTGAACTCGAATTCTCCTCATAAAGTACTCAGACTTAATGTAGATTTTCCTTTCTTCTACATTTTTATAGATGTCACCTATTAAGAGTAAGATCGAAAATAGGCATTTTATACTATTGATTCATCTAAGCCTTCATGAAACAAATTCAAACTGTAAAATTTTCTGCAGTTGATTGTGTTTTGTTTGTAAAACCGAATTAAAATCACTTAAGAAAACAAGAGTTTCCCAATTGTGATTTACTCCCTGTATGAGTGCCTATAGGTGACTTGTATATAAATGTAGAAGAAAGGAAAATCCATTTGAGGAAAACAGATATAGGAACGCACATACTTATCCCGAAAAATTAAATAACGGTTTGTGTGAATTTTCATCACAGTGCCATGAAAAAGCTCATTCCTTGCATATTAGTGGGTTTAGGAGGCTGCGATTGGTCTCATTCTCCTGTGGTGTGTCCCCCCTACAAAGTAAAGGACCGAGAAATTTTTTTTCAACCTTAATTTTTTTTCAAGGGCAAAATGTAAGGCAAAAAGCGTTAAGTTGCGTTTTACGCAACTTTGCTCAAAAACTACATACATATTCGGATTGTACATGAAACTCGCCATAAGTCTGAGTACTTTTTGAGGAGATTTGAGCAAGATTAGTGCTAAACAAAAAATGAAGAAAATTAGAACAAAAAAAATCTTGAAACTAGCTATATATCTTAAATATCCGAGGTAAACAAAAAAAAACTGACGTCAGATTCGGATTCAGTACACCAAATACCATAAGAAAAGTGGTCAAAGAACTGAGCAGCGACCACCCCTAAATTTTGTAATCTTGTGTTATAGTAGTGAAGCCTATAATTAGATCTCACGTTTTTTCTTTCATTTAGAAATATCTACGTATTTGAATATTGCAATTTTTAGGGTAGAATCACTATCAAGTTCTTTATCGCTAGTTGCTGTTCGGAGAACGTGGTAGAAATTATTGAGAGTTACTATACCTACCTAGTGTACCAAAGGAGGGCAGTGTAGTGATCTCGGTATTTTGAACTTTACAAGGGTGAATCATAATCTGCGTTTCCAATGTTTCCTTGGGGGCTCTTTGGAAGACGGCGTGGGAGGAAGTTGGACTTTTATGTATCCTTCATTATCGGGGTTCGAATGTCAAGGCCAACGAACCCAGCGTAGGTCCTCGACGAGGAGTGGGCTCCTACTACTACACGGAGTAGAGATCTACTACGGAGGGTGTACCTTCTCCGTGTGCGAGAGGTGCCCATTGCCCATTCGGGACATGATTCATTCAGTTTCCTGTGAGTCCGTTGGTTTATCTCTCGACTTCCTCCTTGACTCTTCACCCTTCTATACTATATCTGTGACTGAACGGGTTATTCCCAGCGTTCCTTCTTGGAATCACGAGGAAATATTTTATGTCAGCCTGCATGTCATGCAACTTACTCATTGAGTAAGTTGTCCCGTAGGTTGGATTGGGAACATTTGACTGATGACACCACAATTTGAATGATCCTGTCTCACAAATACAAGACTTATGCAGAATTTCGGAGTCTTTCTCTTACATAGTTGTCTATAGTCAGTTTTCTGTACTTACCGAACGAATTCCAAGAAGTAGGTACTTGTCCTTTACTAGGTAGGTACCAAAAACGTGATTTAATTTTGACAAAATTCAGATCAATGATGAAATCTCGGTTTTTCACGTCGATATTTTTTGTGAAGAAGTGTAGGTATTCTCAAAACAAGAAAAATCTAATTGAATTTGATAATGTTACTTATACTGCGTTGCAAAAATGATGGTCAGAGCGAAACCATCTATACGCCAACTCGCACAATCCCTGAAAATATCATCGAAATCGGGCAATAACTTCGTATAGTTATGTCCGTTACAAGGATTATTCATGACAGACTCACGGACTCGTAGACACAGAACCAAAATTGTTCAGGAAAGCATGAAACGTAAAACGCGAGTGGACATTTTGATTTTGGAAAAGTGAAAACCAAGTTTTGGCTACCTTGGTAGACTCGGAAGCAAAATGTGCACCATTTCACGTCCTGCGTCCTTGTCATCATCCTGTTATCATATTTTCTTAGTTCCTATCATGGATTTTAAAAAACTGAAATTGAACGTGGAATTCATAATACTCCTTATATATTTGGCACATTCTAGCACCGTGGATCAATTATTTGTTGCTATTGCGTATTTATCAAGTGTTTCCAAACATTTTTGCTCAAATTTCCTCGGTTATTCACGGAATTAATCATTACGACTAGGGTCATTCTTTAATGTCCCGTAGTATAATTTCTCTTTATTCCCAATCACCCCCTCTTTTCATGTAGTGCTGGAATGAAGACAAATGGACGCAGTCTTATAGAGGTTTCGCACCGAAAACTTCGTAGGAAGCCATGTATTGTGGTTCTCTGTCTTTCGGTGCAGCAATTTCTTCAATCACCCTTAATGGGGTGTGCGCATGGTTCGGAAAAATTGTTTATTGTTATTTTTAATCTAAACCAAACCTCATTCTGAGAATGAGGAATTTCACCGAATTCTGTTTGTATTTTTCCTGAATAGTTAATGGTGTGGGATAGATGAAAATCGGGCTGATTTCGAAAAATAAGTCTCCTGTTATTTTTGGGAGACAATCAAAATTTTTGATTTCAAAACTAACCGGGAAAACGGACGTGCAGCGGGAACGCTCGCTGATTGGGCTGTTCGGATCGCCGTCTCCTCCCAGTGTTGCCCATTGTGACGACGAAATCGTGTTTTCTAAAGCCCCCCACACACGGGCGAGCATGTTCGCGAGCATGTTCGTGACGGTGTTGGCGGCGAACATGCTCGCCCGTGTGTGGGGTCTACCAGCCTTCGGACCGGCGAACATGTTGGGCTCGGCGCTCGGCTCGTCGGACCCGGCGAGCCCGAGCGCCAACACGGACATGCTCGGCCGTCTGTGGGGACAACCAACATGTTCGCGAAGTTGAGGTGATCGACTCCCTCATAGCAGTGCTTTGTTTCTCAATTTCTGGAGAGATACGGCCAAGAATGTCTTCGAAACAGTCTTCAGTCATCCTCAGGTAATTTTTAAAATCATTCGGTTCGTTTGCTGCTAGTTCTGACAACAGAGACATGTGGCTGAAGCGGTTCCTATTTTGAAGCCAATTCTTGCACCAGATTTTGCGACGCTTCCGTTTTATCTCATTTTCCAAACAAACGAAACCACCACAAACAGCAACCACAGCGTTAACATCCATTTCACACACACACTGACACAACTCGACTATCACAGCGCGAGAGAGGCAGAGTACTGTGCGGCAGCGGCGAGAATGTTCGCGAGCATGCTCGTTCGTCTGTGGGCAACGCCGAGCATGTTCGCGAGCATGCTCGATCGTCTGTGGGCAACGCCGAACATGTTTACGAGCATGTTCGCCAACAGGCTCGCGAACATGCTCGCCCGTGTGTGGGGGGCTTAAGAGAAAAGTTATCAAACAAAAACAGGAAAAACCTAATTTTCCCCATCTTGCTTTTTCTATTTTTTTCTTCAGTTTTTCGATTTCGAACTTACTGATTCGTGAAATTTTGCATCTGGGGACTATAGATTTCTCGATCTCAGCGCTTCAAGCGGCCATAAATAAAGTATTCCAGGATGACGTCATTTTCCAGGGTTTTTTAAACATTCTTATTTTCTAAACTGTTTTGTTCATTCGTAAATTAGGAAGTTCGGGATGAAAGTTTGCCTTAGGAGGTTTTTCGAGGTGCTGAATCCGATTTTAGGGGTCAAAAATGGGAATTTCCGACATGGTGAAATTCCTCATTAGAAGAGAACGGCTGTGTCAAAATTCTCAGGATGCGGTCTACTTTCGATTAACCCTGAAATACTAACATGGATGCTACTCCACCAATACTAACAATGAGGCGTTCTATTTTCCAAAAGCCCTTCAAAAATTTTAGTTGACCCCACATCAGTATCTGCTATATTGACCTAGCGCATAGTATTGGAAAGAATTTAATTATACATTTAAAAATAATTTCTCTCAAAAGTCAATTCCATCATTGGTGATGCGTTCAAAAAGTTAAATTTATTAACATTTTTGTCCTCCAATATAATTTTTGAATCTAATACTAACAAGGAGCCTCTGAGGCGTACCTACTACTACTGCTTCACTCGCCAATAGACGAAATGCCAAGAACAGGGCGCTACGACGGAAGTCGGGCCCCTTTTCTAAAGAATACCTGCAGCATTCATAATGATGTATACGCTTGCGAGGCGCCTTGTTAGTATTTCATGGTTAAAAATTGAAAAAAAAAAACGCTGCAAATTATTGCACAATGGTTTATTATTTTTCTGTATAGATCACTCGTCTGCAAAGCCACGAACCATCCAACATGAATAAAAACATCGATCGCATTTCGGTCAGCTTTAATATGAACGGAGATCAGGCTTCTTTTGCGATTCACACTCGTATTTCTGATTTACCGTACGTCCAACCCTTAAATCCTCGTAGGGTGTGAACGGTTTGTCCTACAGGGCTCCGCGTGGTCTCAAAAATACTATACTATCTTAAATTGATGGAAAAACAATACCTTCATACCAAAATTTTTTGAGTTAGGGCGTTTTCAAATGTTCAAAATTCATTTTTCAACCCGTAGAAGTGACCTACATCAACCAAAATCTTCGGGGCACAACTAGACCCCAAATGGAGCCTACAAACCAAATTTCATCAAAATCGGTCAATGCTAAGTGGGGAAAGTGCCGCGGACGGCGGACAGACGGCCAAATTTTTATTCGATTTTTGGATTCTCCGAGTACGTACCTTGAAACGTAAACCAACAAATTTTGAGGGAGTGTTGAACAAATTTTTTTCTTGGTCGATTCCAAAGGTTCATTATTGAAAATCAGGAGCACCCCCCATTCAAAAACCTCTTAGTCAAGTACGAATCTGACATCTCCATTGTAATGCGCATACGATGTCTATTTTTTCATAGTGTAGGTGTTCAACTAGTTCCGACACGCGCATTCTGCCGTCCTTGATTGACTATTTTATAAACTGCCGCGCCGGATATTTTCCTGTTGAGTCACTGGACTCTGCATGTCCGTCACGTATTCCAGTGCTACAAGGCGTACGGTAATAGTCGTGCATGTACGATAATTTAGCTCTCCGTCGGTGTACGGTAGACCCTCTCAGTTACTTAGATGTTGATAGCTGATGTCTCTAGATATCTAGAAAAATGTTTTGAACTGCGTCAAAATCGAACAGGTAGCTAGTTAAATTAAAAAAAAAAAAACCCTGTTTTTACTATTCAATAGAGAAAAAAAAAACATCTTCGAGTTAAGTTGTAAGTTTTCTTTGAATTTAGAACGATCATAAAATTGATTTTGTATGAGACAAACATGTAGGTTTCTTTTTATATTTCAGTTACTTACTTTCTGGCTTCGACACTTTTGAGTTCGTTTTATGTTATTTCATTTAGGTACAACCAATCGTTACTAGACAAGCTTTCTGTTTGTTTGAAAAAAAATAATTTCTTAGCCGTTCTAATTTGAATATTATGGACGTGGTCATGCATGTTGAATAATTATTATAGAGACTACACTATTTCCTCTACTAATGAGACAAATTGCTTATAAATAAGCAAATTTGCGTGAACAATGATGCCAAGTCACAGAGCTTCGAATTATGACTCCTTACGATACGTCGTACGATCATTTGGGTAGGTTTGTACGGTAGTGCAACTCTGAGCTCCTGGCAATAATCACGTTTCCAACATTCGTAGGTGTTCCGACTCTCACTTCTCAGTTGCCATTCAGGATTCAGGGTTCAGTCGGTTCGTCGTAGTCAATGGGTGTCAGCAACGTACACGGTGGAAATGAGATTTTCCGGCATTTACAAGTCAGTTGGCACTTAATTAGTTTAAAGTATAAATTATTGAAAAATAATCGAAACTACAAATAATTGATATGATCTCACAACGACGTTTGTTTACCTTTATATTTATGTCAATATTATTAATTATTAAAATCAACTTTTACAAGCCAAGTTAGTTGATTTAACAGTTGTTTCAGTGTTAGTTGATGTATGTCAAGTTGTATGTGTTCAATTGACCAATATGAGAAAAAAAATAGGCAAAACTCGTCCATTCTACAAAACGTCGATTAAAGATACGTTATGACTATTGTTGGATGTAATGGGAAACCACCGTTTTCCTTTAAAAAAAAGAGGAGAAAATCTACTTTCACTTTGAGCAATTCTGCTAAGGGTAAAAACTCATTGGAAGGGAAACTATCACGAAAGTGGTGATACCCCGATTAAATGTTCAAGTAATCTACAACGAACATCTTCCAGTTTTTCTTTAAAACAGAGATATAAATTTATTAGTGGTTTCGTTATTCCTTCCTTTCCCGGTGCTCTGAGTCATGTTAAGTAGGTTTTGGCCTGGTTTGTGCCCAAATTCGGACAGTAGGTATCTTGGTGGCTACCTGGTTTTGGTTTATTATTTTCAATAAGTAATGAACCTTTAGAATCTACCTAGAAATTTTTTTTAACACCCCCTCAAAATTTGATGGTTTACGTTTCAAGGTACGTAGAATCCAAAAATCGAATGAAAACGCTGCAAATTATTACACAATGGTTTATTATTTTTCTATAGATCACTCGTCTGCAAAGCCACCAACCATCCAACATGAAGAAAAACATCGATCGTATTTCGGTCAGCTATAATTTGAACGGAGATTAGGCCTATTTTGCGATTCACACTCGTGTTTCTGATTTAGCGTACGTCCAAATCTTAAATTCTCGTAGTGAGCGAACGGTTTGTCCTTCAAAATTGAATTTTGAAAACGCCCTAACTCAAAAAATGTTGGTATGAAGGTATTGTTTTTCCATCAATTTAAGATAGTATAGAATTTTTGAGACCACGCGGAGCCCTGTAGGACAAACCGTTCGCTCCCTACGAGAATTTAAGTGTTGGACGTACGATAAATCAGAAACACGAGTGTGAATCGCAAAATAGGCCTAATCTCCGTTCAAATTTTAGCTGACCGAAATGCGATTTGATGTTTTTCTTCATGTTGGATGGTTGGTGGCTTTGCAGACGAGTGATCAATACAGAAAAAAATTAACCATTGTGTAATAATTTGCAGCGTTTTTCTCATTGGAGAGTAGGTACTTACTTCTAGCTGTGGGGGATTGCTGCACTGTTAGTTATGTTTATCTTCCATTCTAATGGGTTGATTTTTTTTCAATTTCCAAGGTTTATTTAGTTGTTTCCTCGACTTGTGATACTGGGATCTTTTCATGAGGTTTTGTCGTTGCGCAGCACATGTTGCGTTGTGTAAGGAGCAGATGTTCCTCTGCCCACCTGGCCGCCATCCCCATCAGATGGAAGGTGCCAGTCTTGGCTTGTGCCTCCTCTACCTGGCAATCAGTCCCACTAAACAGACTCTTCCTATCTCGTATTCCTTGACTATGCGCTCGGGCAAGCGCCAGCTGGGATAAAAGTGGTTATCGGTGGAAGGCAGGTGTCTTGGGAACGTGCTCCCTCCCCCCTCAACCTACAGCCAACAGGAAGCCTTGTTAAGTCTTCTCTCTGTTGTGCCCTACTTGGGGATTTCTTTTTAGTGTAAAGTAGTTGTACAGTCATATCTTCTTCCCTACTTGAATCTCCTGGAGTTTTTGCACTAGTTTTTGCACACCCCCGCCTTCATTCTCTTGCTAATACGCTCAATAATAGAAAATCTATTTTTGATTCTAACACGTATGCACCTAAAATTAACTAGACGTTCCGTTTGTCTACTGTTGTTTCACTAACAAAGTGGTCCTACCCAATGCTTTTACCTATTCTTTATCTTAGAATGTCAGATTTGGAATATACTTAAATGTAACTTTTTCTCTTTAAGGGGAAGGGGAATACCACCATTCATTTTCCTTAACCAAACGGGAATGTACTAGTTGGCGGCCAGAATGGAAAGAACTGCGGATTTCAGAATTTGCGGTCAACAGTTCTGAAATATAAGTAAATAAGTTTCATAAAATGAAACATTATTCACTGAAATAATCAAATCGGGGATGTTTTGGAAAATGTCCACGTACGCCCACCTGCCTCATTATTGTACGTTTATTATGAATATTTTTGCCAATAAGAATTTGGAGAAAATCAGTATTTCAGCGAATTTTTAAGGAAAATGAAGCTATTGCAATGGCCTCAAAAACTTTGATACTTTGATACAAAATTGACTTTTTCGAAAACTTTTTTTCCATGAAATCCGTTTTGGAACATTCTGAAACGATCCCTGAAGTTTTTCCAAAAATTTTATGTATACATATAAAATCTATTCTAAACATTTTGAGGCCATTGCAATAGTTTCATTTTCCTTGAAAATTCGCTGAAATACTATTTTTGTAAGAACATAGTTTTCATCGAAATCTGTACCGACATAGTCTGAAATGAATACCAATGTTCATTAGTAATTTTCTTTTTTTTAAATTATAATTTGCTTAATCTTTTGAGTTCCTCAGGTATAAGTCATTCTAGACATATAACAGCCAAAAATCAAAATAGTGCCAGAATTTTAATGAAAGGATGAGCCGGTCAGGTTATTGATTGGTTGATGGTAGTAAAGGGGAAATGGTAAAAGTAGAGGAGAACAGTTACGAGTTGTACATTTTAGACGCTCAGAGTCAAAAATCAGTAGCAAAATCTGTTGATTTTTTGTTGTAGATATTTGACATAAGTAAATATAAACATTGTTCGGGATCATCGCCGTTTCTGCGCTAGCAATATTGCTCATTACATTTTTTTTAAAATTCGTTCGAAGATCGCTAAATACCGGTTGAAATGGTACTGCTTTTACTTATCACGATTTTTTGCATGAGTGCCCTAATATGAGTGTCCTACAACAAGACCTTGAAATAGACGCCAGGTAGGTGCTCAATGAATCGTTGGTCTCATCGCAAGTCATCTAACTCAATCGAAAAACACGTTTGTGGAAGCGTGATTCATTCGCTTTTTATGTCCCGTTGCATAATGACTGGGATTGCATAACGTTGACGACGGAAGGGGGCTGAAATGCGTGGTGCCCTGTTTGTTGGAGTCTCCCTCCATCGTCAGGGGGGGCTTTTACCTACTACCATTCAGAAATAAAACCTCATGTAGAATGGAATCCCAGCTCAAACTAAATCTTCCAAAGTAGGTTGCACTGCAATAGGAAATATTCGTGTCACATACCATATAGTTATCGTGACTACAGAAGAACCACGAACTACAAGCAAAAGGATGTCTTGAAAAATATTTCCAAATTTAAAATCTTCAATTTCAAATGGAAAAACTGTGGATTGGGATTGGCAAACTTCGAATGACTGCTCGTATACTTGGATCCATCCATTTCCCCTAATATGAATGACGGTGGTTATTATTGAATAATTTCAGACTCCCTCTCGAGTAGGATGAGAGTTCTGCTCAAGTAGTTCATTTCTTATGGAGATGGAAAACCATCCTTTATGGAAGAAGTTATTAACCCGTGGTAGCTAAATTTTCATATATGCACAAAATTAGATATGAAGTTGGGATTATAAAGATTATTTTGAATCTTTTGTCTCCAAGTCCGACTTTTCGGAAGTAAAAATCATTTCCATCAAAATCTAAGGTTTAGATATTGCTAAGTTGTGAGGGCAGTAACTTCCTCGCATGTACGTATACGATTAATTTGTGTGAAAATGACTGGTTGTACTATAATAGCAATGAACCATCGGTGAATTGCTCAATTTGGTACAGATTTTCACGAACGCTAACACGAGAAGTTATTGCTTCCGAGTCTACCAAGGTAGCGGAAGCTTTGTTTTCACTTTTCAAGGATGAAAAAAAAAAGTTCTCCAAAATCAAAATTTTCACTCGCGTTTTGCGTTTTAGAACTTTCTGAACAATTTTGGTTCCGTGTCTGTGTGTCTGTCTGTCATGAATTCCTTGTAACGCGCATAACTATACGAAGTTATTGTCCGATTTCAATGAAATTTTCAGGGATTGTGCGGGTTGGTGTGTAGACGGTCCCCTATGAAAATCATCATCCCCGGACTGATAGAAGCGACTGCGCATGCGCAAACGTGAATTCCTTGTAACGGCCATAACTTCCACATTTTCCATCCGATTTCAATGAAATTTTCAGGAATGTTACAGATTGGTATTTAGATGGTCCCCTATGGAAATCATCACCTTCGGATCGATAGTAGCCACTGCGCATGCGCAAACGTGATTTTCCTTTTAACGGCCATAACTTCCACTTTTTCTACCCGATTTCGATGAAATTTTCAGGGATGTTACAGATTAGTATTTAGATGGTCCCCTATGAAAATCACCACCTTCGGATCGATAGTAGCCACTGCGCATGCGCAAACGTGAATTTCCTTTTAACGGCCATAACTTCCACTTTTTCTACCCGATTTCGATGAAATTTTCAGGGATGTTACAGATTAGTATTTAGATGGTCCCCTATGAAAATCACCACCTTCGGACTGATAGTAGCCACTGCGCATGCGCAAACGTGAATTCCTTGTAACAGCCGTAACTTCTACATTTTCGGTACGATTTCAATGAAATTTTCAGGGATGTAACAGATTAACTCATTTTGATGTTTTGAGATTAACTACTATGCATCGGATCATCTATACAATCGGGTTATGGATACGAGGAAGCTATGTGCCACACCCACTTGGCAGACGTTTTTAAATTATAATTTGCTTAATCTTTTGAGTTCCTCAGGTATAAGTCATTCTAGACATATAACAGCCAAAAATCAAAATAGTGCCAGAATTTTAATGAAAGGATGAGCCGGTCAGGTTATTGATTGGTTGATGGTAGTAAAGGGGAAATGGTAAAAGTAGAGGAGAACAGTTACGAGTTGTACATTTTAGACGCTCAGAGTCAAAAATCAGTAGCAAAATCTGTTGATTTTTTGTTGTAGATATTTGACATAAGTAAATATAAACATTGTTCGGGAACATCGCCGTTTCTGCGCTAGCAATATTGCTCATTACATTTTTTTTTAAATTCGTTCGAAGATCGCTAAATACCGGTTGAAATGGTACTGCTTTTACTTATCACGATTTTTTGCATGAGTGCCCTAATATGAGTGTCCTACAACAAGACCTTGAAATAGACGCCAGGTAGGTGCTCAATGAATCGTTGGTCTCATCGCAAGTCATCTAACTCAATCGAAAAACACGTTTGTGGAAGCGTGATTCATTCGCTTTTCATGTCCCGTTGCATAATGACTGGGATTGCATAACGTTGACGACGGAAGGGGGCTGAAATGCGTGGTGCCCTGTTTGTTGGAGTCTCCCTCCATCGTCAGGGGGGGCTTTTACCTACTACCATTCAGAAATAAAACCTCATGTAGAATGGAATCCCAGCTCAAACTAAATCTTCCAAAGTAGGTTGCACTGCAATAGGAAATATTCGTGTCACATACCATATAGTTATCGTGACTACAGAAGAACCACGAACTACAAGCAAAAGGATGTCTTGAAAAATATTTCCAAATTTAAAATCTTCAATTTCAAATGGAAAAACTGTGGATTGGGATTGGCAAACTTCGAATGACTGCTCGTATACTTGGATCCATCCATTTCCCCTAATATGAATGACGTTATTATTATTGAATAATTTCAGACTCCCTCTCGAGTAGGATGAGAGTTCTGCTCAAGTAGTTCATTTCTTATGGAGATGGAAAACCATCCTTTATGGAAGAAGTTATTAACCCGTGGCAGCTAAATTTTCATATATGCACAAAATTAGATATGAAGTTGGGATTATAAAGATTATTTTGAATCTTTTGTCTCCAAGTCCGACTTTTCGGAAGTAAAAATCATTTCCATCAAAATCTAAGGTTTAGATATTGCTAAGTTGTGAGGACAGTAACTTCCTCGCATGTACGTATACGATTAATTTGTGTGAAAATGACTGGTTGTACTATAATAGCAATGAACCATTGGTGAATTGCTCAATATGGTACAGATTTTCACGAACGCTAACACGAGAAGTTATTTTTTGCTATTTTACTCCGTGGTGATTACATGTTTCTAATGATTGGATCGTGATGAAATCAGTGAGCAATCACGTGGGATCTGCTCTGAACTACCCTCCAAATTTGAGCAATATCGAGCCGGTAAATCCTGAGAAATTTCATCAAAATCAGTGGTTTTATCTTTTTTACATAGTTATGCCCAGAATAAGGAGTACTGATAACAGACAGACACTGAAAGCTCTAAAATTCTTTTTGGAAAACCTAAAGCTTTGTATTCTGTTGCAAGTAATCAAAAGTATTCTGTGACAAATCTCGTTTTGCTCATGGTAAATCTATGATTAAAAGAGTTAGACAGTCACAAACATTATTGAGTTGACCTTGAGAAAAATATAAATTTTTGTTTACCTGGGCCACTCACGATCTCTTATGGTCCAGTCAGTTGTATGTGGAACCGCTTATTTACAACAATATTGCTCAACATCGCTTCTTATTTCTCAGAACCTACATACCACCCACTTGCTCTGATATCACACAGTTGGGTAGTCGGGAGTTTGATAAAGGTCTCTCTCTCTCTTAGCCTCAGTCAACAGCTGGTTGTCCTGCGGTATCCACTCAGAGTTATTTTCGATTTACCGCGGGCGTCTGCAACAAATCCCCAATCCGGCAGGTAGTGGATTTCACGTAACGCGTGTTCGTCCGACGTGGTCCCCTGATGATTGCGTTGGAAGATCGAATACTCTCTTCTGGATCAACTGCACCGCTCTTGCGCCATGACGTCGCTGACGACCCATTTCTCGATAATTTTCACACACTCTCAATGCGGCCCACCCTCGTGAGTAACGACGAGATTTCAAAACATTTTCCGTGATCATTGGTAGTTTTTTTAGTTGCCCTTATGAATCCAGTAAAAAATTGTTTACCCCTCATCATTAATGATAAATGTATTATTCTATTCTAATGAGCCTTTAATTCCTCCTTCAAAATTAAGTTTTTTCGTTTTAAGGAATGTAGAATCCACAAATAAATGTTTGGAAATATCCGTTATTTAAATTTTTAAACTGAATGGAATTTGGTTTGTGTCTTGAAACGTTTGGTTACTATGTCGGGTAAACAATCATAATGTATGGTTTTCTGTTCAAATAAAAATATCAGATTTTCAAGATCTATTGAGACCCCTCTGAACTGTGTAGGACCAACCTTTAGCGTAAAATTAAAAATCACTAAAATATGAAAAATAAATACTAAGTTGAAAAATAATAAAATAAAAAACCTCTTTAACAAAAAAAAAGGACCGACTTCAAAACTGATAATGGCTACCCACTATAAAGGAAAAAAATAATAATGTCAACTTATTCAGGTAGGTTCGCATTGAAGTCTCCTCCGTGCTCATCTGCAGACACAAACATGCGCAAGTAGATTCCACTTTCATCTGGTTAATATTACAACCTGCAATACAAAACAGGAATAAGATCAGGTATCATTGAGGTCATAAATGTGTTCCAAAACTATTAGGTAGGTAGTACGTCACTACTGTCGTATGAAGAAGGATATGAGAGCGACAATAAGTGTCAATCTCCGCTCGAAATGTTGGTGTTCAAACATACCATCTTTTTATTAGAAATAGGTTCAAATATCTACTATATCAAGCATGTTTGTGTTCTGCATTGTACTGACGTCGCATGTAGAATCATCATGATCATGATGTGGATTTGTCGTATGAGTATGGGTTCATACTCACATGATCTGGTGATTATTACAACATGCGTCGATAGTGCAATACAAAACAGGAATAAGAGATGGAAAGTAAGTAAAAAATTTGTCCAACTTCCATTCGTGGCGTCGTGGACGCCTTCAGCTGTTTTCCAAGAAAATATTCTTACGGAGAATCACACATCTATCTGAAAAATATCAGATACCTAGTTTAAACAATCTTTTTTAACCCCCCTTAAAATTTGTTGGTTTACGTTTCAAGGTACGTAGAATCCAAAAATCGAATAAAAATTTGGCCGTCCGTACGCCGTACGCGGCACTTTCCCCACTTAGCATTGACCGATTTTGATGAAATTTGGTATGTAGGCTCCATTTTGGGTCTAGTTGTGCCCCGAAGCTTTTGGTTGATGTAGGTCAAGGGTTGAAAAATGAAGTTTGAAAACGCCCTAACTCAAAAAAATTTGATATAGGTATTGTTTTTCCATCAATTCAAGATAGTATAGAATTTTTAGAATTTTTTAAGACCAGGCGGAGCCCTATAGGACAAACCGTTCGCTCCCTACGAGAATTAAAGGGTTGGACGTACGATAAATCAGAAACACGAGTGTGAATCGCAAAAGAAGCCTAATCTCCGTTCATATTATAGCTGACCGAAATGCGATCGATGTTTTTTTCTTCATGTTGGATGGTTGGTGGCTTTGCAGACGAGTGATCTATATAGAAAAATAATAAACCATTGTGTAATAATTTGCAGAGTTTTGGAGTTGTACTCAGTTTTGTGTGCTTAGCAACCATTTATTTCTTTAGCAACCAGTAATCAAATTTCTAAATGAAGGAATTCTTTATTCCTTCGAATGGATTGTGAAGCTTTTATTTCATCCAAATAAACGCGATTATGAAGCGAAAACTTAGTTCATGGGTAGTGACATTGGCAAAGCTGTGCACTTTGCTGGGGAGTGTTTATTCCTGGGCTAATTATTGAAGAGCATTTTCAGGCTAGACGAGCTAAACGGGGCCGTATAAGCGTCCTTTTCTGGATCCGCTGCTTCGAGTTGGTTCTTGGTTCTTGGACAATAGAGTAACACTCAAGGGGCGGAAATAAGAGCATATACAACCTGAACCAAAACCATAGATGTAAATGGTACAACCTATAGAGACTGCCTCTATGAGTAGAACATACAGTTTCTGTTTTGCGCGTTTCGGTAGAAAATAGTTGTTACTGATTTGGGGAATCGTGTCAGCAGGGTGGTTGACCGCAAACGACCCGAATATGTTACTTGATAAAAATTGTAGGGCAGCTTCGTATCGAAAGAAATGAGTCAGGAGTGATCGTGCCTAGCTATTCTTCTGCCACCAATTCGTGCTCTCTTTAGGGTTGATTGATGGGAGATCATCTTCAGTTTCAGAAAGTTGAATTCAAGTATTATTTTTTCGATTTCTTGACTGAGGTGATGGACAGTGGTTACCAGACTAGTGATTTTGCGATTTCTATAACGATGCACCGACTGAATCAGTTTCAAGTGAGTAGGTATACAAATGCTTAGTCAGTAGGTATACAAAACCTTTTTTCCCCACAAACCGAGACGAGTTCAATAATTTTTAAAAAATCGCTCGTGTAAATTAGAGTTCTCTTAAATACCTACTTCGTAGGAGCAGAGGCTTCTTGACTATCAATCTTCTCTCAGCGTTGAACCCCAAGACAATATATCGTTTTTGGAGGTGTTCAGGCTCGCACCAGATAAATACCTACTATTCTTATTATTATTTACCAATAGTTAGTGATATTGTTTACTATTCGCCGCCTTATTTAGCAATACTGGATTGCCAAACCGTAGTTTGAACAGAAAAGAAAAAACGCTGCAAATCATTGCTCAAAGGTTTATTATTTTCTGTATAGATCACCCTTCCGTATAGATCACTGGTTCTCCATCTATAGCACCTACCACCATCTGTATTCTCCCTTGACCTTCCCTCTTTTGCGATTCACACTCATGATTCTGTTTTATCGAAGGAAAACCTTCAAGTACTCGTAGGGACCGAACGGTTTGTCCTACAGAGCTCCGGGTGGTCTCAAAAATTTTTAAAAATTCAATACTATTTAAAATTGGTGAAAAAACGATACCTTTATTTCGAGAGTTTTCGAGCTAGGGCACTCTTGAAAATTTCAACCCTTAATTTTCACCCCTTAGAAGTTACCTACATCAACCAAAAGCTTCGCGGCACAACTAGACCCCAAATGGAGCCCATGTACCAAGTTTGAACCAAATCGGTCCAGTGTTGCTAAGAAAAGTGCCGCGTACGGCGTACGGCGGACGGACGGAAATTTTTTTATTCGATTTTCGTATTCTACGTACCTTGAAACGTAAAACATCAAATTTTGAGCGGGGGTTAAAAATTTTTTTTTCTTGCTCGATTCCAAAGGCTTATTATTGAAAATAATAAACCAAAAATGCCTCTATCAGTTATTCAGTCAGTTATCGCGTGTGTCGTTAGTTTTATCTCAGTCCTTGAGCCAAAGGACCGCCACTCCTGATCAGATAGCTTATCGTGACATTTTATTCATATCGGAATTTTATTTTCCATGAGTAGGAAAATTCCACGCTTCAAGTTCACAAATTTCCTGTTTTGTAGAGAGGATTTTCGTCACCATTTTCCTCATAGGTACTTAAAAAACGAACAACTCGTATGCATTAGGTTAAGGACTTGCCTGATCATGATAGTCCCTGTCCACTAGTTGATCAGCTCTGCTCTAATCAGTTTCAATCATGTGGTATTACTTGAGATACAAATAATTAAAAAGAGAAAACAATGTATGGCTTGAAATCTTTTTGGTTGCATTCTTTTGATTCCGGGAAGAGTGCCTATATGTAAGTGGTATAGGCCTTCTTCAATTTTGTTTCTTGCTAATAAATATTCATCTTGGAAATCTGAACTTGAAAGCCTGTTTTGAAAAGTTTCCAATTGAAGGAGACGAGAGAAAATAACGTAGGTTGGTAAGTTGAAAAATTGAAAACAAATCTTACTACATCTTAGTATCGGTAAAAATATTAACCCTTGATTTCCCACTTATTAGATGTATTTTGACCAATCTATAAAATATTTGAGCAGAAGTTACCTAAAAGGCCCTATTACAATCTGTAAGCTCAAGAATGATCTTTCCAAGGGCCACAATTATAGCTCTAAGTGCGTCAGCAGAATCTGTCTATTAACCCTATTTTGTTGGAGTAGAAGAAGGAAACATGGAAAATTCCTTGGTGGGATGTTTGGGTTTGTTATATCTCATAAAGTAAAGAACCAAGGAATTAGGTGGAGAAAGTTTACTTCATAGACTGATCTGTGCTGGCTTAAACAGTGGCGCCATCTCTGACGAGCAAACCTAACTAATAGCGTAGAAGATGAGAAATGAGACCAGAAGGTATCTCGGAGGCCGTATTACAGTCTGTCAACTCAAAAATTATTATTATTATTTTTTTTTTTTGAGTTATTATGTTTTCATTACTACGTTTTCTTACACAATTGATAGTTGAAGTATCAAGATAGCCATCATCTATCACCAGACCTATCAGTTTTGGTTTAAAAGTCGATAAACAGTTCTAGATAAAAATCGGACTTCCTAAAAGATACCTCAGGACACTAAGGGTTAATTATGCACTATTTTTGCTTGTGTCCAACGATCAGTTGTAATCAACTACCTAATTGACTGTTAAGTAGTATTTCCTTAAACCAACAACCTTGTTTGAGGATCAGTACTTCAGCAACCAGCTCGTACCATTCCCACTATCGTTGTTTAGTTAAGAAGGACTGCGAAGGGAACAAAATGTCATCTTTACTTGGCTTTCAAGCTTTCCAACTCGTGACACTGCGAAGAATCACAGCTGTAGGGCATTTCTGCAGATTCAGGCCTGGCATGTCAACAGCTTCAACCCACTCGTGTGGGAGTGGAAAAGAGGTAGCCTCGGACTCACCCCCATTCAAATGAGTACGGGACCAGCTCCCCATACACTCCTTCAGCTAATATTCTGTGCGCGCAAGGAAGTGGGTGGTGCACATCAGGCCTGACTTTTCAAGTGATGTTACTTCTATTTCTGGGAGTCTCAGATATTCGAATTCATAGATTTCTATTTGCTGACCCTAGGCAGGGTAGTTAATCATGGAAAAATAAAACGGATGGAAAATAAGTAGTTGAATTTGCGATGTTCAGTGACATCATTTTTAACCTACGACCCCCGCACAAGTCGGTCAGAACATCGCCACCAAAGAACGCGGGCCGCAGCGCCACCCGGACCCCCATACGGATTTTTGTAGATACAAACATTGAATATTCAGATATTCTGGTCCATCTTTCTGAAATTCAACTTTGTGCAGGTACTCCCGGCACTGCCTCCCTCCTTATGTCTTCTCTTGAACTTCATATCTCGTCATTATTACTGCAGTATATTACTAAAATTTGTTTTTTTGTTGTTGTTGCAGATGACACCATCTCCGAATTCACTGACAGAAGTTCTTGCTTCGACTATGACTAACAAAGATGGACCCACAGATTCCAGAATTAACCCCAACCCAGTTCAACTCCCAAGCAGCAGCTCTCTGCAGAACTACATCGGAAACCGGAGGTACTACAAAGAGTCGGAGCGACTCAAGACATTTGAGAGGTAAATATGCTTGAATATCTTTGTTATGTAAACGTAAATCCAGGAATATGTTTATGAACAAATCATGTCGTTACGGAGCACCGTACTAAGTGCTCACACCCATGGTTGCTGCCCTTCGTTCAGAATAATATTCTGATATTATCTCTTATTAGATTAGGAGGGACAATGCATTTCATTTAATTCTTATAACCTTTTTTAAAATAATAGACGAAAATGATCGATTCTGCTTCCCTCGCTGGTTGTTTAGAAACTTTGCCAAAAGCGCGGAATGTCCCTAAGGATGGTTAGCTATTTAGCTAGGCGTAAGATAGCCAATATAGGGAAGTTAGGAGCTAACTCACAATGTTTTGTGTCTCTTTTCTCTTTATTCTTGACCTGCCTCTACCCTACTTCTTCCTCAACCCTTCAGCCTCTTCGAATTTTCTTGAAACTCTCTCCGTAGATGAACTGAACCAACTAAGAGCCTTTTTGGGTTTGCGATCGGCTGAATGAGATATAGTTCTTAGCGTAGCGATAGGGTCTTATCCTAGAGTACTGAAATTTATCACACAACCTCTTGATGACCACAGGATGTTACTGTAAACAATTCAGGTTAGAAAGAGCAGGTGTGTGAGCGATAAAGCTAACGTATCGGTTTGTTTGACCAGTCACTCCTACATTTTTCATTTTCATGAAAATTGGTACCTTGAATAAGATTTGAAAAGTTGAATTGCCTTTTGGCTTCGAGAACTAGCGATGGAAGTCAGATAAGTTGTGAGATGAAGATAATTTCTATTCACTGCGTACCAGAGCTCTGAAATGTGGTACACAGCGTTTTGGAGACCATTACAAGTTGTAGGAAGGCTCCAGGGATGTCAAATCAGCTGTGGTAGCAATCGAGCAGACTTTTGAGGGATTGATTTTTACAGTATAGCGTTTAATTTCATGTTAGTTTATCACACTATCTGCAAATAAAACATGTTTTCATTAATTCAGGTGGCCAGTAAGCTTCTTGTCGCCGCGGACGATGACGGAGGCAGGCTTCTACTTCATCAACCGCGATGACATCGTCAGATGCGCCTTCTGCAACATCGAGGTCGGACGGTGGGTCGAAGGTGACGACCCCTTGGCAGACCACGAGCGATGGGCGCCTGCCTGCAGGTTCATCCGCCACATCGACGTCAACAACGTCCCCTTGGGCGAGGAGGGCAGCACAAGCGGAGATTCAGGTTCTGAGTCTCTGGAAGGTCAGTACCTGCGCTAGTTCGTGCATTTTAGCAAAGTTCTCGTGGAGGTTGACGTTATGGGTTTGGTAAACTATCAAAACATATTATGCTCCCACTCGCTGATATTCCTTCAATGAATGGCCAATAATATTCCTTGACCAGCGAGTGGAAGCACAGAGGTATAGGTTATAGACCCTTTATCTTATAACCCTTGATTCCGTTCTGTGGGTGAACAGGTGTTTCCTACGGTAACTTTTTGCTATTATTTTAGCGCTACTAACAGCCCTCTGCCTCGACTGCTGTACGCCCACCGCTAATCAAATCCACCCATGGCAACGTTAGAGTCTTGTCATTCAAATTTTGTGAGGGATTGCGTTCGTCGTGAATTATGATTTGTCACACTTAATGCAATTGGGTTCAGTTCGTGTTCAATTTTTTATAAATTGCCTTAGAATTTCTTTGTCGCTCCTATCAAAATTTAGTTCCCTCCTAATTATTTTATTGGTGTCAGTTAAACGAGTAGAGATATTGATTCTAATGATTTTGACAAGGATTGTTCAACTTGTTCGTCTTCGTTAATTTCGTTGATATTTCTTCAGGATTCGATGTTTGTGGCCATGGTATGGATTTTCAAACGGAATCGCAAAGACCAGCGAGCCTGCTGGAAACACACGAAGGATACCTCAAGAGCAGAGCGCCATGTTTCGCCAACTATGCCACACTCGACGCGAGGCTGAGATCCTACGACACCTGGCCGATATCTCTCAAACTGAAACCCAATGTTCTTAGCGATGCCGGATTCTTTTATACAGGTTTGTTTTATGAAATATGTTCAGTCACATCTGGATCGTCTGAGAACGAAAGACACTCTGATCTCTCCTTCAAATCCTCTAAGAGAAACTATCTTCTTTTCCGATTATGCTCCATTATGCTGTGCGATTCATACGACTTGTCGAAGGAACACTAATAAGCTGATTGTGATGAAATCTCTCCTGATGGACACCTAATAAGTCGATTTTCTAATTTATATAATCTGTTCTTTTTTAAAGAATGTCACATCGCTATGTTTGTTCTTTTCTCGATGTTCTTATGATCGGTATTTTAAGACCCACTTATAAACACCCAAAAGCCAGGAGAAGCTCTCAGTTTCCTGTGTCTTGGGTCGACCATTTTTGGTAATTATCTGTCTGAATCTTTTTGAAACATGTTCTGGTATCTATGGTGGTCCCGTTTCATCGGATTTAATTTTGCAGTGTAAAAGTTGACAAAATGAGTGAAAACGGTTGAAAAACGTAATTCTAGATCTCGAGTATTCCTATTCCCCGAACTTCCCCCGTTAAATCCAACTGATTCGTTGGAAGAACAACTTAAGCATACTCATATTTTTGTCATTCGTTGTTACCACCTCCTCTTGCTTTCAGGAAAAGGCGACCAGACGATATGCTACCACTGTGGCGGCGGTTTGAAAGACTGGGAAGAGACAGACGAGCCCTGGGTGGAGCACGCTAGATGGTTTTCCAAATGTCCTTACGTTCTGGCTGTCAAAGGGAAAAGTTTCATTGAAGAAGTCAACGGATCACGTGCCGTTCAGGTTGGTCTCCTCAGCTCGTCGATGAAAACTTCATCTTGCAGTTTAAAAAAAAAATCTTTGGATATCTCAGCCCTTTAAAAGAAATGTCTTAATCCAACTACTGCTAATTGGTTCAAACTACTTAGATCTTGGAGCATAAGCAATAGAAACACGTGGCATGACTGCCACACGTGTTTTTTCACAATGAAATATTCTAGCGTCTACTAGTTGGAATTTTGGATTCAAGTTTGCCCATTTATGTACTTAACTTGTACATAAATACACAATACTTGTACTCTCTTATACTTTACTTGTACTCTGAGCGAGTATTGAGTACTGTTCAAGTTCCATCTAGTAGCCCCTCATAAATTAGCCATTCTACAAGTTTATAGTGTTGTAAAACTATTGACAGTTTGGGTTACCAATAGTATTGTTTCAATCGGCCAAAAACCTGTCAGACGATTGATTTTTTATATCTATTTTAATGGATATTTTTTAGAAAACTGTTGGTATGAAGCGAATTCGCATGTTGGGTATCGTAGATCATGGATTTTAAATTTCTCTTCAAATTCGAGGCTCCCAATAGCAATGTTATGGTGGATTAGGGCGAGGGCGATTTCATTTTTCTTGCCTAAAATACCAAATAGATGGAGTGAAACAGTTTTATCGCTTACCAACTGGTTTAAATTGACCCAATGCTTATGCAATGGGACGTCCCGTGGAATGCATGCATTTCTAAACAATGTTTCCTATTTGCTGAAGGTTGCGGTAGAAGTAATGATCGTGCAGCATCTTCGAGGTCTCCTGCATTTCAAATAGGGATGGCAACGATATATCGATATATGAAATATATCGATATATTACGTTTGATATATCGAAATATTTATATCGATATAGAGAACCGATATTATCGGTGAATATCGATATATTTAACGATATATCGCGACCTGTTTTCAAGTAAAAAAAATTTTTTATTTTTTTTTTAGTAAAAATTAAATATTGAAATGAATGGACGAGAAGGGACGCCTATACTTGTGAAAACATCAAGTAATTTTATACCAAATTTTGTAGGTACCTACTGATGGGTTGATTTCAGACTGTTGACTTCAGCTCAGACATGATTGTGTACATAGTATTCACCTACAGTGGCTCTCGAGGCTCAAATACTTGACTTTAGCCAAAATTAATGGAGGCTCGTCCAGCTTAAAACTACCTACTATACGAAGTGAAGCAGGTTTTCACAACAATTATTTTCAATTTTGAAGGATCATGATCGTCCACAGTACCTGTACCCCTGTCAATTTATAAATTAATTTAACATTGCAATGACATTTTCGCACTTTTTTCCAGTTTTTAAACAATGAATTTCGATCATTCATACCCAGTAACTTTTGAAAGTAGGTTAATACGTATTTCACACGGTTTTTCCAAATAGATCTTCCGATATGTCGAGTATATCGATATAATTCCCTCAAAATGATGTTAGTAACTTTTCTATTCACCTACCTACTTACTTCTCCAAGTTTTTCCTAGTAGATACTCCGATATGTCCATAAATGTCATCCTAAATTATTTTTATATTGTTTTAAAACTATTAAATTCACCTACCTACTTCACATGTGACATTTTAAAGTAGATCTTCCGATACGTCGAAAAATCGATATATTTTCTCCGATATATCGAAATACCGATATATTTTCTCCGATATATCGAAGGTATCGATATCTCATTGACGATATATCGTTTGATCGATATATCGATATATTTCATTCGATATGCCATCCCTAATTTCAAAGGGACCCTCCAGAGCGCTGATGTACTCACTGAAGAGTTCAGTTTGCCATTACCTAGGTTATTAGGACACCTTTTGTACGTTCATGGTTTTTCGTTCACTTCAAACAATTAACAATAGATTTTTTAACCAATAATGATTGAATAGTCGTAAATTTAACGTAACATTTGAATAAGCCTTGTTCTGCATCGACCCATCAAACATTTATAACGCACTGTCTTCTTCATTGCAGGATGTAACCCAAAATGGAAACATCGGTCTCAGCTGCAGTACGGGAGACCTGGACAAAGTGCCGTCAGCTTCCGTTGAAGATAAAGTTAAAAAGTAAATTGATTTTCAAGTTGGCTCTTGATTTGGTAGTTGGACTCACATTTACACGTTCCCGACTTCACCTTCATCTTTCGCTTTGTCTTTGGTTCAGTGTCTCCTTCGTACTCACTCATTTCCAGGGGTTGTATGTCGATGTATTCCCATGTCACTTCAGCCGTGATATAACTACCTTAATTTCCGAGGGCGCCGAATTTCCCATCTTTCTAGTACCTAGTAAAAACTATTTGTGGATGCCTAATAGCGAAAAATAAGGCGTATTGTGATTTTTGTCAAAGTGGCAATATTTTCTATTTTTTCTTTTGGTTGTTGAGGTTTTACTTACCTCAACCCCAAACACTGTGCAAAGATCTCAGCTTTCCAATGGTCTAATCAAAAAATGCTTTACAGTCGACTTTGGGGAGAAATTTCTGTTTCAACGCAAAAAAACGTAATTTTTTTCAAACGAAATCGACGTTTTGACGGGGAGGAAACTTTGTTTGAGAAAATTCACGTTTTTCCGCGTTATAACAGAAATTTCCCTCTTAAATTTGTCTGTAAAATATTCTTTGATTGTACCGTTGGAAAGCTGAGACGTTGCGCAGTTTTTGTTGATGAGGTGCAACAAAAAAAAAAAAAAAAAATTTCCATAATTTGACAGAAATTATACGAGTTGATTTTTCCCTCATCAGGCACCTACGAAATAGTAGTGTTTTGCTAGCACTGTAGAAAGATGGGAAAGTTTGTCGCCCTTTCCAAAGGTGCCATTATTTTGCTTCCAGTCTACCAAGGTAGCGGAAGCTTTGTTTTCACTTTTCAAGGTTGACAATTTTTTTTCTCCAAAATCAAAATTTGCACTCGCATTTTACGTTTTTGACCTTCCTGAACAATTTTGGATCCGTGTCTGTCTGTCTGTCATGAAATGCTTGCCACAGCCATAACTTCTACAGTTCTCATCCGATTTCGATGTGATTTTCAGGGATTGTGAGGGTTGGCGTGTAGATGGTCCCCTATGAAAATCATCACCCCTGGGCTGATAGTAGCCGCTGAGCATGGGCGAACGTGAATTCCTTGTAACAGCCATAACTTTTACATTTCTCATCCGATTTCGATGAAATTTGCTGGGATTATGCGGATTAGGTTTTAGATGGTCCCCAATGAAAATCAAGGCCTTAAAATTGACAGTAGCCTCTGCGCATGCGCAAACGTAAAATCCTTGTAACAGCCATAACTTCAACATTTTCCATCCGATTTCGACGAAATTTCTCAGGATTGTTCAGATTAGCGTGTCGATGGTCCCCTATGAGGGTAGTGGAAGGTACTTAGAGATTGATGTTTTGAGATTATCTACTATGTATCGGATCATCTGTACAATCGGATTATGGATACGAGGAAGCTATGTGCCACACCCACTTGGCAGACGTTTTACATTTATACGGTAAATTGATATGAGGTTGAAAATTCGGAAAAAAATATTTAAAAAACCTAGGAAAACATGGAGTTAAAACAAAATTGGTAAGAGACATTTTCTTAGGTACTTAAATTAGTTGTGAAATCGACTCCGGAAGTTTTTCGGTTCTTAACATAACCCTGTAGTGTGACTTGTGAATTCACTTGAGATTGCTAACTATTGGGTTTTACTGATTACAGAACAACTTCAGAGGCCGTGAAGACAGTCGGCGACCAAGGGAGCAGACCGAAGGAAGAGAGCCAACCGCCGGCGCAGACCCATGATGGAAGGTTATGTAAAATTTGCTTTTCCGAAGAGATGGGCGCGGTATTCCTTCCCTGTGGCCACATCGTCGCCTGCGTCAAGTGCGCAGTTTCCCTGACGACCTGCGCCATCTGCCGGCAGCCAGTCACCGGCACGTTCCGAGCTTTCCTCTCATGATGCTCGCGGCTCCTGTCGATTCCCCGATCTATAAGAAAAACTGGAAATACTGACGTCATTACGTCGTACGACGAAATAAAACACCAATTTTGAAATCTTGCCGGGAAAAACCAGCTTTAGTCTAGTCACCATTTGCCCACGTTTGGGTCACATCTAATCCACATTCTACCGCTTACTCTTCTTTCTGGATTCACTGCAAACCAGGCGCTTCGAGATGTTTTTTAAATGTGAAGTCATCTTTATTTTTCTTGGAGATCAAAAGCAGGAGGTAGCTTTATTGAATTTCAAACTTGCTTTCGTTTGCTTCTCTGTACCTACTGATTTTAGGTTTATGGGAAATTGTGATCACGAGTTCAATGTAAAGTTTAGTTTCCCTGTGTCTGACCTGCGCCGGTTCCACGATGAATTCAGAACGTGTCGAGCTTCGAAGCGGGTATATTAATTTCCTTGGTAGTTTTCGTCGCATGTGTACAATGAGAGAGATTAATCGAAGATAGCAGTTGCTAATTATCCCACGTAGCTGTTTTTCTCATGCAACCAAAGAGAATTTATTAATTTCGTATTATTGTGAATTAACGCTCTCTGTTGAGTCGTTCTATGTACTACCGGATAGACGGAAGAGTGGAACCCCAAGGCGAATTAACTTGCGAGTACCATGGATGCTACGACGTTTGTTGAAATGCGGAATGTCTTTGTGATTTTAATGTTTGCTTCGCACCTGCCCACTCTTCACGCCATGTGTATCGATTTACCTCGCCTGGGTTGATGTTGAAGAGTTACTTCCAGAGAGTTTACGAAGTCGAAACAAAAAGCGATGAAATTGTACGAAACTCAGATGTTATGAAATATTTATTCGAACCACGGTTTGAAATGTAGTTCACAAGAGGGAGCATCAACCCTCATTGAGTAGATTCACAAAAGCACACCTCATTAGTGTTACTACTTTACTACTGATTTCACAGCGAACTCTGTGCCGCAGTCCCATCTCATATTTTCAGTATTTTGATCCAGTGCGGTCGTTCCAAAAGAAATTTCCAAAATATCAGCTGGAACTGCAGTCCAAAGTTCAGCTTCAACTTATAATATTCGCTTGGCAATGTTTTAACTGGTAGAATAAATTTGGTATTATTTTATTTATTTATTTAATTTTCTAAAAGTATTTTGCAGTCATTTGATTTGAACTCAGTTTTGATTTATTTATTATTTTGTAGGTTTTTGCAGTCAATTCTTCATTTTCTAAATTTGTTTTTTGTGTTTTTCTGTTTGTCATTTTTCATTTTGTTTTTGAAATTTCTAATTATCAGTACACTTTTCAAAATCACAGCGTCACTTATAAATAACTCTAAAAGTAACTTACCTATGAATTGTATTTATATATTGTAAAATTTTGTGTAGGATTGTAGAGATAATCTTTGTAAATAGATTGTTCGTAAGTAATTCTGTTAATCTTCAAAGTCAAAATTCAATAATCTACAATTTCATTCCACCAATACTTTTTGATTAATTGTTGTAAAAATTTACATAAAATATAAAAATACAATAAAAATCTACGAATTTGATTTATTTTTGTAGAGTGAAAAGTCGGTCGGGGTGTTCCCAAGATGTTTTCCATTCTCGGAGGTCTGTCTGCAGTTGTCTATCCTTGCTGTCTGTGGTGTTAGGAATCGTGTTTTATCCGTAATTACTGGTAGTTTTTTTGTGTGAATCTGTCCTGCTGGGAAGTTTTGGCTTTCAAATAGTACTATTAAACGGTAGTTTTCATGAGAATGTCCTTTCCTTTTCCTCCACCTCAGTTTTCATGGAAGGTTCAAGTTTGTCATCCAGCGTAATGATATGAGTGAAGTAGAACTCTGTAGAGTTAATTGTATGTATGAATTTCGATCATTCCTCCGATCATAGTAAGATTTTACCTCCCTAAATGGCAGCATTATTGGAGGAAAACTTGAATCGCTTCTCATTTGGTAACAAAACTGAATATTTGTAGTTATAATACTAGTTACTAACATGGTTTTCTTAATTTAGGGTAATAGTAATCAGACTTAATCTGCAAATAGGAGATTTTGGGATGATGTTAAGATTATTATTTGCTCATTAGAATTTTAAATTTAATTACAGCAGCATCAGTATAAAACTTGACTCCATCAGTAACTTGTCGGAGAAATTGAAATGACAGTTCATTACTAGCTACTACAGGTAAAAACGCTGCAAATTATTACACAATGGTTTATTAGTTTTATGTAGATCACTCGTCTGCAAAGCCACGAACCATCCAACATGAAGAAAAACATCGATCGCATTTCGGTCAGCTTTAATTTGAACGGAGATTAGGCCTCTTTTGCGATTCACACTCGTGTTTCTGATTTATCGTACGTCCAAACTTTAAATTCTCGTAGTGAGCGAACGGTTTGTCCTACAGAGCTCCGGGTGGTCTCAAAAAATTCTATAGAAGGAATTGAAGGAAAACAATACCTTTATAATATAAAGTAAGTCAATACCTTTATTGACCGACTTCAACGCGCCGAAGGCGCGCGAAAGAGGAGGTACTCAATTCGGGTTGTCGTGGGACGACTTTTGACGTGACAACGTCTTATAAATTGGTTTGCCGGGTGACACTTCAAGAAACTCTCCGCTCACGTTATGCGCTCACAATAGCTGGCCATACACGGACGTTCTTTCCTCTCGAAAATCATGGCTCGTAATCATTTCATCTTGAAAATCACGTGTGTGAGTGGGCGCTGAGACGCGCCATGAAAAAACGGGGAGTTATTTTGCACACGATTCGTGGAATGATCTTTTTGAGAATCATCTGCGTTAGTGGTTGTTGTTCGTGAGAGGAATTGGGAGGGGATTTGATGATGAAATGGAAGTGTTGTGCAGACGATTCGTGGAATGATCATTCCAAGAATCATCTGTGTTAGTGGATGTTCGCACTGGAGGGGAAATGAGAGGGGATTTACCCCGAGCCCGCGCCAGTAGTTCACAGCTTCGATAGTTGCTCACGTTGCTTCGATCATCTTGTGTGTCTTGTGTCATACTACTTCGTTATGACGGACATTCGCCATACAACGAAAGAATTCATGACCGAATTCATTTCAATATACCGGGAGCATCCAGCTCTTTGGAAAACAAAGTCCAAAGAGTATGTATGTACTTTTCGCGGTCATCCAACCACTTCTTCTGCCAAACTTCTCTCTTTTTCCGGGTCTTCTTTCCCAAAACTACCGTACTTTGACATAAGAGGGCGCACGCCAGTATGAATTCCTTCTTTTTTCGGCCTTGAATACTAATTTTATCCGCAGCTTACGCTCTCAACACCAGCAAGAAAGAACTCCAACATCAGACTGAAAATCCTCTCGATTTTCCTTCGATCCTGTACGAATTTCAAACATGACAACGCTCCAGGATAAACGCCACGATAAATGAGGGGGTTTCCCCACTAACTAACGCTTTTTCCTCTCAAATGATAACGCGCCAGTCGATCATTTGCCAAATCCTTTCGTTTCAAAATTTTTCAAGAGTTCGGCCCAGTTTTCCCTTCCCGCTCTTTCCTACCACGAATCCCTTCCCGAACCCTCTGCCGTATCCACGCGCCACGATTTACCAAGGGAACAAACTTTTCGCATTTTGTTCACCACACTTTCCCTTCCCGTTCTTTCCTTCCCCGTTTTCCTTCGGCGTTTCCACACTCCGCGATTTTCGAGAGGAAAGAACGTCCGTGTATGGCCAGCTAATGAGAGCGAGTGAGAGGCACGCGTCCCTTTCACTTCTCTCGCTCTTTCTCTCTTCCGCCTATACAGAGCGAGACAGACAGAGCGAGAGAGATAGGCATACACACCGGTTCATGTCTTGCGCTTCTATTTAGGCGCCTGCATACAATTTTTTATTAGGTATAATAAAAAAATTTATTATAATAATAATATCATCCTTCTTCCTACTATACGAATGAATATTAACATTAAAATTATTTTACCACTCAAAGTCGTTGTCACGTAATAAAACTTTCGCCCGTATACCGACTTTACAGGCAACCAATTAATTTTTTTTATTAGTCTTACTAATAAAGAGATACAAGAATTTAATCGCAATTGAAGTGGAATATCAAAAACTACTATAACAGCTGTCTTTATTTATAAATTCTGAGCACATTCGCGTTTATCAACTGAAAAAAAAGTTAAAACTTTTGAAGCATAATCTCGATTACTTTCGGCCCCGCCATCAAATTGTGGAGAATCGCACTAAGTGGCCGTCCACTATGTTGGTCTTAGGGTTTTCGGGTAGCTCTGCCTCTGGGAGAGCATCCATTGGGGAAAGGAAGCTGAATCGGTACTTTTTCATAATTTATTACAAGATTGTGATCTTTGTAAGATAGATACAAATAAATAAGAATTGAGAATTAGTATCAAACAACACATGTAAATTTAAATATAAAATTGAATGGACGGAATAAGATGGATACAAATAAATAGGAATTGAGAATAAATATCGAACAACACATGTAAATTTAAATATAAAATTGAATGGACGGAATAAGATGAATACAAATAAATAGGAATTGAGAATAAATATCGAATAATACATGTACTTAAATTTAAATATAAAATTGAATGGACGGAATGAGGTTACAGAATGAAAAGTAGTAGTTGGCATGGAAGACTAAAACCCAGCTTGTACTCAGATGGCTACAGTTTCTGAAAAGCGTGGTACTCACAAGAGAGTCACCTCGAAGAAGTTATGGCAAGGTGGAAAGCTAGCTCAACCAAATTCTGCGGGCAGTTGTCCTGGAAGCAGACGTAGAGTTCACGAGGAGGAGACGCCATCAGTCGACTGGAAAATAATCACGAAGACACAGAGTAAACAGACGAGAAAGAGGAAACCCAATAAATATTAACATAGGTGGGTTAATAAAGGTAATTTTCAGAATCAACTGTAAGAGAGTTGATAGCAGGTGACACCAACAGGTGGTACAAACGTCATTTTTATGTTCGTAATCTCAGCGAAATACTAGTTGTCTGAAAAATGTCTCAAGACTTTCAAAAACGCTTTGTTTTTTTGAAACATTTGGAAAACGAAAAAACTGTCCCATGTCGTTAAAACGGTCGAAACATCACAATTTTAATATTAATATTCCAATAAAGCAAAATACTAAGCAAAGGAAAATGTATCAAATAGCAGTTTGAAATTCGGTCGGATACCCTCACTTTTAAAAAAATCGATTTTCAGGACTGAAATAATTTAAAATAAACAAAACTATATTCACACAGAAATATATTCTGATGATAATTGGTACATAAAACCACAAAACATGAGTAACCAGTTTATTATTCGGCCGTAGTTCTCTCCTCTGTTGCTCATGAATGCATGATATCATCATAAAATGATAGATGTTCTCCAGGAATGTAACTCCTGAACCCCTCTACATCCGCTAACGAAATGGAGGAACCTTTCCTGTAAGGATCTTCTTCTGTGCCAGGAGAGATGGATATTCAACTCTTGGTGTTTTCTAGGCGACTGAGTGCTAGACAGATCCTTCGAATTAAGGGTGAACCACCACCCATCCTGGTTTAGAGGAGTCGGTAATAACTGACAGAATCTGGAGAAGTTCATCATAACCCGTTCGTCACCGGGTTTCACAACTGTTTCAGGTGACACAGCGGTTCATATTGGAACCAACCCCACCAAAACTGAAAACAATTTAATAAAGACTCAGAAAAGCCTTGCATGCTTGGGAGTGAAGTTAAATAAACAACCATTTCAGATTTACTGCTTAAATTGGTCGTTTCTCTCGAGTGAACCAACGAATTTCGAAGATTTCATCTTTTAATCTCGACTTTTTCCAACAATCGGAGGTGAAAACAAGCCTTTGAAGTGATCAAGATTAAGATTCAATCACTTTACTCTACAGCATGCAAGACATTTCTGAGTTAATAATAAATAGTTGTCAATTTTGGTGGTTCTAATAAGAACCGCTGTGGCGAAGTGATCGTTTCTCCCGAGTAAACCAACGAATTTCGAAGATTTCGACGTTTAAACTCGACTTTTTCAAACATTACCACAGAATCTTTCTCATAAGTCTATGTGTCTTGCTTTTTATGGAAATTTCGCCCAATTCGATCAACCTCAAGACAGAGAAGTTGGAAATGGGAAGGATGATGGTATTCACCTATTAGGTGGCCAGGAAAAAGAATAGAGACCAAAGGGTGCATACTAGCAAAACATGAATGTGAAGGTCGGGCGGGCGGCGGGGCGTTTGATCCCCCCCCCCAGCCCATGACCGCTCCATATCGTAGAATCGAGAATCCGACGGCTATGATCAAGTTAGAAAAATTCCGCAAACGGATTCGTATTCTGATGAAGGTTCTACAAGTGCCTTTAGGGCCACTTTTTAAAAATGTTCAACATTTGAACAAATTTTTGTTGGAACTGTGGGCAAAAAAAATTGCACACTTTCTAAACCAATTACCCGGAGTTCTACGGTGATCTTGAAGAGAAATCCGTTTGCGGAACTAAGATATCTCGATCCGTTCTCAAATGAGGAGTAAACGAAATTTTCTTCATTTTGGTGCTGCCACGTGGTGGCAGATTTCACAACTAAAGTCGGGACATTTAGCCTTAATTACAGGAGGTGAGCTCCCGGATACTTTTAGGACAGGAAGGGGTTTTTCTCATTGAACGTCCAGGTGACTGGTAACCCAAATTTAGAGATAATGGACATTGTCAACCGATATCCCGCATATGGTTCTTGTGTCAACATAGGGCGCTATTTGAACAGAGAATGTACGGAGATGTCGTACTCGTTGGTGACAGCGGGTACGCTTGCAAACCATACATGATGACTCCGCTGGACCAGTGCCATACTCCAGCTGAAAATTTGTTCGAGTCGCAAATCAGGACTGAAAACCCAGTGGAACGCTTGTTCGGATTGTGGAAGCAAAGGTTTCCAGCAGTGGCTCTAGGCCTGAGGGTACGGCTGGACAATATGTGGCCTATAATCACAGGAACTGCTGTGCTCCACAATATTGCCCGGAGAGGTGGAGAAGAACTGCCAGTTGCCTTTGAAGTGACTCTTCCTGCTCCTTGGGAGGAAATCCTTTCCCAGGATAGTATCCCTGCACTTCATGAAAGAAACGTGCCCCACCGCCGGATAACACGTGACAATGAGGCAAGGCTGATCAACATTTATTTCGAAAGACTGGCCCAGCAAGTATGTGAATTATTCGCTAAATAAACAAACTTTTTAATGTATTTATTATTATTTTTTCAAATTCATCTAGGAACTCCACAGTTGTCCCTAAGCATCACAGGAGTAACAAAAATTAAATTGCAATTTCAAATTAATGGACAGCAAAATTTTTGTGGGTTATTGGAAGTCTCAAAATACGAGTTGGGTTAGTTGATGGTATGACAACAATTTTCTAGGAAATCAATGAAAAATTATGCACGGTATGATTGAAAAAAGTCCATTCATGTAGTATGAATTAATGAGAGAATTTTCAAAGAAATCTCTCAGTTGAAGGTATGGTTAAGAAAAGGAACAATGGTGTTGCAATTTCTTTTTGAACGTTTTTTTTACACGATTTTTGTTTTTTTCGATTTCAGTATAGCATACCAACATACTGTATGCACCGGGTATGCTTTGGAGATATTAGGAGTCCATATTCACGTTCTTCTCGCCTCCACAAACTCATAGAGTACCCACACGGCTATTGTTGTTTTTTTCCGATTTTCAGTATACCATACCAACATACTGTATGCACTGGGTATGCTTTGAAGATGTCATTTGATGTTCACTTGAACATCAAATGTTTTCACTTTCGGCAACCTTAAAAGCAAATAAAAATTGTTTGTTATTGTCATAGTTTTGGCACAAAACATCAACAACAATTTCCCGCCTCATCTCATTATCTCCAATATCACCAGCCCAGGACGTTCCTAATTGGAGTTCATGGATGGTTTAAGCATGGAATATGGATACTCATTCCATGGTGAAGTAGTGAAGAAGAAGAACGGCAGATCCAAGTTGAACGAAAACTCAGTTCGTGAAAACTCGTTTCAACTTGGTGAAACCAAAACAAATTTCGACTGGAGATCAATCTCAGTTTACTTTGAACACAGTTTTCGTGGAGCGCAGTTGATGGATTGTTGGTGAAAACAGCCCTCAGTCGTAGGTAGGTATAATACAAAAGTTATATTATCTCAAGCAACATATTTAAATGCATTTTTTTAAAAACTCAGTGCTTCGCGCCTAGAAAAGCTCGCCTGACACTCAAGCGTAACATTTTTCGGGCATTTACTCCACGGCTAAAAGATGTTCCAGGTTGAAACAAAAAACCAGTGAGTGAAACATGAATATGCGAATTTAATTACCCCGTCACCCAGTAGAGAAGGAAACCAGATTTTTCATCTTGATCTTCCACTTGGAAAAGTGTTCCGCATTCTTTGATGGCCACCATTGACTTGTTCAGAGGAGTTGTTCCGATGTCGTTGGACTTGCTCTGCAAAACGAATAAGTTTCTCTAGAGTAAAACAGAACACGTAGGACTGCAAGTATGAAAAAACTACAGAAGGCTGGTCGGGTGTTCTTCACTTCCTTAACCCTATGAAGCCAACCCTACGTTGTTTCGACGTTCTGCCAACTTCAGTTGCACAGTCTGGCCAACACATGCAGCTAGGAACTCTAGGATTCCCAAGTTAGCTTCAAAGTCCACTTGATGCCTAGGTGGCTGTAATTGCCTGAACCAAACTCGTCAATTCGACGTGTCGGAGGCTGTACACACAATCTATGTACATTCAATCGACCATTGGCTGTAAATACCTTCTTCCAAGTGTACGTCGATCACATGAGCAAATGTCTTTGCATTCAACCAATCTACATTGCTCCAAAGTTCAAAGCCATCTAGGATTATTGGGAAACATGATGGTGAAACTTGGGATGTTTTCCAACAATTCTAGATACTTTAAAACTTTGGAAGAAAGTAAATAGGTTCAAAAAATCAACGTTTCTGAGTTTGCTTTGGATCATTCAGCGAATTTTCTATGAAAACGAAGAAAATTGGAATGGAATTTCAATTAGTAATGACAATTTTGGAAATTGATTTCTCAGAAAAGGGGTTTTGGAACATTATAAAACGATCAATTTCAAATTTTGGCAAACTTTTGGCATACCAATTTGAACTTTCGGCAAATCCATTACGTTTCGACAACTACTGGAGTCCTTGTCCATCTTCATTCCTTCTACAATGTTCAGTAAAGTGTTTTTCCTCTCTCTTATAAAACGATTCGTGAAATAAACCATCACCATTTATTTTATCGCTCCGGATAATAGTACCTAACTTTAGCTGCTATTTAGCAAAACTTCGAAGTTTATACCAAAATATTCATAATAACTAACAAGAAGACAAGCTCATTAGCCAGGAATTTTGGATAAGGTGTAAACATTTCAAAAAGTTGGGCCAAAAAACGTTTCTTAAGAGCTTTTTGTGGAAAACCACTACATTCCTCCACAGATAGTAATATTATGGTATAATGTTTTGAATCAGCTCATCATTTCTGATGAAGGTACAACTTCAGAAATTGAAAATTGTTCAGTAAAGTAAAATAAACAACCATTTCAGGTTGGATTTTCTTCCGACTACCATTCCTGGGGTCGCGGACGTCATTAGCTGTCTACCAAAGGGAAGATCAGAATTTGTTCTGATGATTTGGCTCATGGCTTCCCATTGCCTCACCGCCCTGGGTTGCCACGAGGGGAGCGATGAGAACCCCGGCTGCCAAAAAACGCACGCTGCTGGTGATGAGCCTTGAACCAACGACCCCGCAGAAGCCGGTCCAAAGTCGACCGCCAAACAACGACCGTAGTCACACTGCTGTCCCATTTCTGTGTTCAGAAATGGTGCCAATGTACTTAGCTATGTATTATGAAAAAAAAAACCCAAGAACGAAATAACTCAACAACAGAGTGTGTACTACATGAGTTCACAGAGACGAGTAGGAAATCACTATTTTGGTATACTATTTTCAATAATAAACCTTCAGAATCGACCAAGAACAATTTTTTTTTAGAAGAATACGTAGAATCTGAGAATCGAATAAAAAGTTTTCCGTCTGTCCACGGCACTTTCCTTAGTTACCATGGACTGATTTTGATGAAATCTAGCATGTGGGCCCCAATTGGGGTATATTTGTGCGCAAAGCTACGATTTCACCAGGACGCATTGAGCATGCGCGTCACTTATCAATAATATCACGCGTTATCAATCTTCGGACCAACTTGCTCGTCAAACCCACTTACCATACATTCTCGCCTCACATATCTGGCGGTTTTTGAGCATTAATACCCTAATTTTGCAACTCCAAGATTTTTATTTTATGTTAAAACAAGTTGAAAATGTCGGGAGTAGGAGCATACTTCTCCGTTCATTTGAACATAAATAGAGTGTCTCCTATTACCCGATGTTCGATCAAATAAAGTTGTCGACCTCAAACGCTGCAAATTTTAACAATAATATTGTAGGTACTCTAAACCGCAATTTTCCTAAGTTCTCATTCCCTTTTCACGGGAATTTCTACCGGAACCATGTAGTATCTATGGTTAGTAGATGGAGACAATGGCAAAGCCGTGTTATTTGCAGACGATCTATACAGAAAAGTAATAAACCTTTGTGTAACAATTTGCAGTGTGTTTGCTTCCGAGTCTACCAAGGTAGCGGAAGTATTATTTTTACTTTTCAAGGTTGAAAAAAAAAGTTCTCCAAAATCAAAATGTCAACTCGCGTTTTAGGCCTTCCTGAACAATTTTGGTTCCGAGGCTGTCTGAGTGTTTGTCATGAAATCTTTGAAACGGACAAAATTATAGTCCGATACTACTAGTTTTAGTCCGATCTCGATGAAATATTCAGAGATTGTGCGGTAGACTTGTAATAATTACAATTATTGTCTCTCTATTACAGTGGTCCGCAACCTTCTTTGAGTCACGGCACCCCTTTTCGTGACGGCCTCACCCTGTGGCACCCCACCATACAAACACGAAATTTCGCAGTGTAATAATTTCGGAATAGAAACAAGTTTTCAGTAAAGAGCACAAAAACTTTATTTAATAATTAATAGGTAGGTAGGTAAGTAAAATGTTAATTCTTTTTTATAGTGGTAGGTAACTCAAATCAATGTGAAATTTGTCCCTGATGTTTTCGGCAAATTTCTGGGATTCTAGGAGGCAGTTGGGAAAGGCAAACCCTCATGTCGTCCTCTAATGTGCTTTCCAACATTCTTTGCCGTTTTTTCGTTTTCATGATCGCAAGTGTCGAAAATCCATGTTCGCACATCCACGAAGTTGAGAACTGGAGAAGGATGTCAATTGCTTTCTTCGACAGCTGAGGATATTCTGCTGCAACGTCAATCCAAAAGGAGTTCAGTGGGACGTCATTGAACTTGAGTTGTAGAGTTCGGTCGTTTCTCAAATCAATAAATTCGGTTTGAAGAGGCATGCCTTCTACTTGCACCATGGTGGAAAACGGATTTCGAATCCAGTCATGCTTTTTGATGTCCAGGTCCGGGAAGTATTTGTCGAGAGCCAGTTTCATGTTCATTAGGTGGCTTGCAATGCCTTGTAAAATAGGAGGGTTCGAGTTTTCCTCACCAGGAAAAAGGTAGAAACATATCAGTGTGCCCTTGTTCCAAATTGTTCAGCTATACACCGATTTTCTCTCCAAACGCAGAAAGTTTGTCTGTGGACGATAGAATACTGTCAGAAGGACCTTGTAGACCAGAATTGACAGTGTTGAGGTGCTGAAAAATGTCAGCTGTTAGTGTTTTGGGATGTGTTTAGTTCAATCGTGTCCCAATAAATTGCAGTTTCTCCTTTCTTATCATACAAAAAGTTATTCCGATCTCAAAATCTTGCGGCACCCCCGGACGGGGCTCACGGCACCCCAGGGTGCCGTGGCACCCCGGTTGCGGACCACTGCTCTATTAGGATAGGTCAAGGTACTTAGTGACCAATGTTTTGGGATCAGCTACTATGCAACGGATCATCTACGCAATCGGGTTATGAATACTAGAAAGCTATGTGCCCCACCCAACTTATCGACTTTTTTTCTTAAACTTTTGGTACGGTGTACTGAAAATTGTAAAAAAATCAATAATTTACCCATTGTTCGCTCCCAACGAGGTACTAAATGATAAACTTAAAGTAAATAATAAACACTTGTGTGAATCGCAAAAGATTGTTCACTGAGGGGAAAAGGCCTGATCTCCGTTCAAATGTTTATTTCTTCGAATTGATTTTCAAGTCACTCAGTAATCCCCTAGCAACCAGCAACCAAATAACGGTTTTTCGCTGGTAGGTTCTTTCTGTTTCAAAAATACACTTGATGGTAAATCTTGCGCGAAAATATGTTTGGTAGGAGGTGACAATAGCAAAGCAGTGTTCTTTGCTGGCGAGTGATCTACACAGAAAAATGATAAACGTTAACTAAGTAATTTGCGGCGTTTTGGAATTTGGATTCCTCAGAGTTGTCCAAATTTGTGTCCATGAATACTCTGTTTGTGATTATGAATATTTTGTCGAAAACTTGAAATTTTGCGAAACAATTTCTCATATTAACGTCTGAAGTGACACACACACCTATAGTCGTATATGATTTTTGGAAAAACCTCAGGAATCGTTTTAGAATGTTCAAAAACGGATTTCAGTAAAGAAAAAATTAAAAAAGACCATACTAAAAATTCTGAGAATATTGCAATAGCTGATCATTTTTTTTTAAATTGGCTGAAATTAAATACGACTTTTAAGAGTCAATCAATTTTTTATGATTTCATAATACCTAATAGTTAGTTAACCAAAATCACTACTTGATCGGTGTTAGGGTCATTTTGGGGTTATTTCTTGTCACGCAGCTTTTGCGAACACTCTATTTGTCTTGGAAATTCAGAATTTTTTCAGGGAGATACAGCAGCTTGGTGTCTACAAAGATCACACAGAATGAATTTCACTAATCAATTAACTCAGATAATTAAAAATCATTAATGATCCCAATTCTCTCTCCCTACACCTGTCACAAAGGGTAGGTTGGGAACTTCGAAAATTGTTGGAGAACTCTATATTCATGTTTTAATTTAAGTAAAAAATGTTATTGGTCCAGGTTACTCTCCTCTTCAGCAATAAATTAGAAACGAACAAAATTCCTTGAATTGGAAGCGTTTTTGCTATGTTTTGATGCTGTCACAAGGTTTTAATCTCTCTCCCAACAATTTTTCTGCCCACTCCTGGAAAACGATTATTTTGTGTTATGAAAAACAAAAGTGAACTCAGCTGCAAGATGGCTTCCGAAGCTACTGAAGTTTGTTGAATTTCCAAGCTCCCAGTTGTGTGGGTTATTATGTGAAGTGTTGAAGCTTTGAGAGTAGGTTAATACTTTCTCCATCCCTACAACCACCTCACTCATCAGGGTAAGTGTTCAACCAAGTTTAATTAAACTCAAATTTCAATTATGAATGCCATAGTGTTATGTATTTTTTTAACGTTCAGAATCAATAATGGTGAGGCCAGTAGAGAGTGATAACCTCAAAAATCTCTCTCCCTACAACCTCTCTACCTACAACTTCTGGGAAGAGGCTGGTTTGTAGGAAGAGAGATAGAATTGCAGGGAGAGAAGTTTTGCTCATGGTTCACCAAGATAATGGTTTAAATTTGAGCTCTTGGTGTATATTCTTGGTATTAGTAGTTATCCATAGGTTACGTCAGTAATTACAATATTTTTTGTGCAGAAGTTCTAGTCAACCTTGGATAAACCGTCTGCGTGTGCTGTTTCTTCTACCTCTACTGGACTTCCAGCTTCAGCTAAACCGCCTGTGCCCGATTTCATGGCAGACAGACAGACACGGAACCAAAATTGTTCAGGAAGATCTGAAACGTAAAACTTGAGTAGAAATTTTGATTTTGGAGAACATTTTTTCTCTACCTAGAAAAGTGAAAACAAAGGTACCTTGGTAGATTCGAAAGGAAAACATTACGCCTTATCACTATGTTTACAGCAACGATACTATTAATGACGATTGTACTATTGTAGTAAAAAATGGATTACGGCGTTTCCGGGGATCCATGCACAGGGGATCCATGGTTCATTATTGAAAATAATGTGTCCAATATTTGGGAATCAGAGCCTAACTAAAATAAAATGAGGTAAGGATCAAAAATCCAAAAATGTCAAACTAATGGGAACTGGGAACCTGAACAAAATCTCCTGTATTTATGACTCGAATATCATTGTAATTAACCGCAAATAATTACAATGATATTCGAGTCATAAATATAGGAGATTTTGTTCAGGTTCCCAGTTCCCATTAGTTTGACATTTTTGGATTTTTGATCCTTACCTCATTTTATTTTAGTTAGGCTCTGATTCCCAAATATTGGACACATTATTTTCAATAATGAACCTTTGGAATCGAGCGTTTTTGTAAGAATTTTATTATTAAGAAACTGAGTTTCCTAAGTATTATCAAGAAACCGAGTTACCTATGCATTACTTAGAAACTGAGTTACCTATGTATTACTAAGAAAGTGTGTTACCTATGCATTATTAAGAAAATGAGTTACCTATGTACTATTAAGAAACTGAATAAACTATGGGTTCTCAAAAGTTTTTTCAAAGCCGTTTACATTTTTAAGAGTTACCTGAACTATTTACACCGCTGGGTCATATAATTCTGACTTTTCCTTAACCCACATTTTACGAACGATTAGACTGATTGAAAGACTTGAAGAATCTGATAATTCTGATGTACCTAGATTATAGCTTCGGACTGTGATTGCGATAAATAAAAGAGACTCTCCTAAACTAAGATTTTCGTATTTTGAAGGAATAAAGAGGTTTCATGAGTTCAACTCACCCTTGGTTTTCTCTCTCCCTACAATGTTTTATCTCTCCCTACAAAGTCGAAATTATGGAAAAATTCAAAATTCTATAAATTTTAAACTACTTGATAAAGTGTGCGCCCACTTCAGGATCTGCCTCAGTGGTCAAAACAAAGGACGTTTACGGGAGAAAAAACATAAAAACTTCAACAATAATTTATGGAAAAGTTCGAGGACAAAATAACCCCAAATTTTGAAATGACCCGTTAACTGATCCAAAAATGAAGGTTTCACTCATTGGCAAGATAACTGCATCGAAATATTCTACATAAGCCTGTAATTATGCTTCCCGATGCCTTTCATCAAGTCCACACGTTAAATTAAGTCCCATAAATTAAATGGGGTCTTGTGGAATTTTTTCGAGCATAGCAGGTCAATTAAGGGGGTCTCAGTCAAGGTTTTCCCGCTTTTCTCCGGCAATTATTGGTCGATTTTGATTATTCCAGCGGCAATCTTTTAGTTTTTCAATTCCCTAGGTAGATGCACCAATGAATTTTAACAATTTCAAACTTTGGTATAACTTTTTACTAATTTTTTACTTTTGGAACTAAACAAGTGCATGGATGTAGATTATAAAAATAAGAGATTGTCACAAGAAACATGAAAATTGGATGATTATTTCCTGAGAAAACTGACCAGCTATGAGAAGGCTGCTGGATGGGGGGGGGGCACTGGGGGTGGTGGGTGGCAATGGTGCTCCTTCAGACGGGTGGTGGGGGGAAGGGGCTACCGAGCGCCGTTTCGTGTGAGATTAGACTAACCCGCAACGAGAAAGGTATAATCACCGACATTACTCGAAGCCGAGTAAATACTCGAATGGGTCTTGGAGTGATGGCGGATGCTCAGCGCTATTCACAGTCGTCATCTCGAGTATTTACTCGAGTAGTTAATTGAAACTTCGAGTATTCGCTTCGAGTGCGTTATTCATAAACAAAACTTGGAGTCGAGACGAGGCCTGCCTCTACTCGAAACTAGCAAAAACTCGAGACACCTGTGTTTAGAATAGAATAAGCTAGTGGTGTTATCAGTTCGGAGGGTCCGCCGACCAGTGAAGTGGCTAACTAAATACCGGCAAGTGCGTTCATGTTTCCTGGACTCTTTACGGTTTCGTTCCCCCCTTCACCTGCTGGCTATCGCATTATCATCTTGGACCATCAGTGCTCCTCCGACAACCGGAAAGGAATCGACACATCGTTGCAGTCTCAAACTTTATTTCGTGGCTCGCAGATTCTTTACCTAACGTTCTACTGTCCTTGTTGTATACGGGTCACAGCATCCCGTGACGCCTAATTCGTCTCTTCAACATCGACATTTCATCCTGTTCCAGGACATCCAAGGCAGACCTATTACAGCCTCTTCAACAGATTCTACCTCTATTTCTTCGACCTCTTCTGTACCAGCTCTACCTATCGCCTCGACAGCCATAGGACTCGCCTTGTGCCTTGGCATCAGGACTCTGTTTCTCAGCTCGTCCGGTCAGACCTATCCTATTTATCTATGTATATCCCTACCTATCAAAGATAGTATCTATACATATTGCATAAGATCGGTACCTAATTATCTGAAATCTATGCTTAAAGGGGAGCGCTCCAAATAGGTAGGAATTTATTACTACTCATTGCAATTTTGCAAATATATGTACATCCTATTTCACGTATTCTATTCATTCATTTACCATTTACGCCAGATCCACCTCTGGGCCTATAGTCACTCTGCTTTTCATCATTCTATCTTTTTCAAACACACACAGGACACTTGAGTAGTTACTCAACGTTTTGTTCTCATCAAAAATGGATGTATCAACGATTCTTTGCAATCGTGAAAATCTATATTAATAAATTTAATTTAAAAAGTTAAATTTTTCAAATGATTCACAAATAAATCATTTTTGCGGGGTATTTACAATTTTTGATATGTTGTTAGGATCCCTTAAGGTAGTTTATATCCAAATTCACAACCTTGAAAACCCTTTGCTACTGACGTAGTGCGCTAAAAACCATGAAATGTTTGAACTTTTTCAGTTTTTTAGGACGTCCCACAGGCCCGCCGCAAATTGAACCCAGCACACGCACAGCCCACGTCCGACCCACGCGTGGGTAGGAATGTGAATCACAGTTTTGCATTAGGTACCGCATATTGAACCCAGCCCACGGCTATCCCACTATCCTCCTCTCCACGCGTGGGTCCGTTTGCATGTGCCGCACAGTTTTCGTGGGTCGTGGGTGCGTTGTTTCTAAGGCTTGGGCGTCCTTATGCGATCGATCTGGGGTGAAGCTGGACAACACTCAACAGAAAAAAAAAATAACCACACACACTAATCCGTTTTAGACCATTCTGAATCCAAATCCACGAAAAAATCCATAAGTGAATGTCTGTGTGTGTGTGTGTGTAGATTTAAAAAAAGTTTCTGTGTGTGTGACAAAATCTTGTGTCGCCTGCCCAGGCCTTAGTTCTCAACCAATGTTCGTGGTTCTTTTTTTGTTCGTCGCGGAAAACTATCTAGTTGTGCACTACGTCGGCGGAATTTCGAATTTTGCCTTGAAAGGGTGAGTTAATGCTCAAAAACGTGCGTTTGCGGGCATAATCCTGTAAAATCTGCCTAGGCCTCAATTTTCAACCGTTTTGAGTGTTTCTTTTTTTGTTCGACTAATAAATCTTCCAAATTGCTCACTATTCCATCGGAGTATCAAAATTCGCAAGAGGAGGGGGTGAGTGGGAGGATAATATTCACAAAATATCCGATTGTTCAATATTTCGATTCCTTTATAGCTTACTAATTGTACCCAAGCTTTGAAGTTGAGGAAAAATTCTCATTATACCTCCGGATTTTCATGAATTATTCTCTGCCCCACCGCTATTTCTCTAGCACCGAACTATTAGTGGTGCCACCATGGTGCCGGAACACCATAAACCGCATATTTCATGTTGGTTTATTATTTTCAATAATGAACCTTTGGAATCGACCAAGAAAAAAAAATGTAACACCCCCTCAAAATTTGATGGTTTACGTTTCAAGGTACGTAGAATCCAAAAATCGAATAAAAATTTGGCCGTCCGTCCGCCGTCCGTGGCACTTTTGCCACTTAGCATTGACCGATTTTGATGAAATTTGGTGGTATGTAGGCTCCATTTGGGGTCTAGTTGTGCCCCGAAGCTTTTGGTTGATGTAGGTCACTTCTAAGGGTTCCAAAATCAATTTTGAAATTTTGAAAACGCCCTAACTCAAAAAATTTTGATATAAAGGTATTGTTTTTCCTTCAATTTAAGATTCTACAGAATTTTTAGAATTTTTGGACACCACGTGGAGTTCTGTAGGACTAACCGTTCGCTCCCTACGAAAATTTAAGGGTTTATATTGAAATATATATATACATAAATCAAAACACGAGTGTGAATCGCAAAAGAGGCCTAATCTCCGTTTAAATTAGAGCTGACCGAAATGCGATCGATGGTTGGTGATTTTGATTTTTTTTTTCCCTCCTTCTCTTCACATTGGATGGTTGGTGATTTTGTAGACGAGTGATCTATATAGAAAAATAATAAACCGATGTGTAATAATTTGCAGCGTTTTTTTTTTTTTTTGTATTTCACCTTGAATACGGTAATGAACTGACTGCCGGACGGACTGCCTACCACAACAAATTGATGAAAGTTCAACGTTATGACGTATTCCCGCTTTGGTGCCAGGCTGGCACTAATGGAGGGGGGGAACTCGAATTCGCATGTTGGGTATTGTAGGTCATGGATTTTAGATTGCTCTTCAGATTCGAGGCTCCCATGCCACTAGAAATGTTATGGTGGTTAATGGTGAGGAGGGGGGGGGGAAGGATCACTATTTCTTGCTTAAAATACTTGATAAATTACATCGAGTGAACAGTTTTTTCGATTAACAACTGGTATTAATTGACCAAAAGCTTATCCAGTGGGACGGCCCCTGGAATGCATGCATTACTAAACAATATGTTTAACTATAATTTCTAAAATACGAGTATGATGACCTCAATAATTTATTATCTATAATAGGTAGAATTTTCTAAGGTTTGAGACCAAGGTTAATTTTGAGCATTCTGGAATCAACATGGAATTTTCAGACCTTGAAAAGTGAATGTGCGATCCAATAATGCGTAACCGTCTAGAAATGGCGTAAAATCTCAACTTTTGGGACAAGAAACACAGAGGCACTCAAGGATACTGACCTGGAATGTCACAGTACTTCGAAACACGTCTTGAATTTGACGAGCTTGAGATTTGAAGTTATCGATGATGCGAAGGAAACTCGGGCAGTTGGGCTCGGCGAACAAATTCGACAAGACAATCCCTTCAGTGGAGTCGAGGTGCACGTAATGGAAGTACTGGTCGTATTTACTTCCACCGATTCTTAAACAAAACAAAGATTAAAAGAAATGATATTAAATTAAATTCTTAAGAAAGAAAACAGGCTGATAACCGATGTTTCAAACTTTCAGGAACTATATCCAGTTTGAGACTGTGGACGCCAACCCAGATAACCGAGTCACACAAAAATTCTGCCAAGTGGGTGTGGCACATAGCTTCCTCGTATCCATAACCCGATTGTATAGATGATCCGATGCATAGTAGTTAATCTCAAAACATCGAAACAAGTTAATCTGTAACATCCCTGAAAATTTCATTGAAATTGGATGGAAAATGTGGAAGTTATGACCGTTACAAGGAAATTAACGTTTGCGCATGCGCAGTGGCTACTATTAGTCCAAAGGTGGTGATTTTCATAGGGGATCATCTAAATACTAATCTGTAAAATCCCTGGAAATGTCATTAAAATCGGATGGAAAATGTAGAAATTATGGCTATTACTAGGAAATTCACGTTTGCGCATGCGCAGTGGCTGCTATCAGTCCGAAGGTGGTGATTTTCATAGGGAACCATTTAAATACTAATCTGTAACATCTCTGAAAATTTCATTGAAATCGGATGGAAAATGTAGAAGTTATGGCCGTTACAAGGAAATTCACGTTTGCGCATGCGCAGTCGCTTCTATCAGTCCGGGGATGATGATTTTCATAGGGGACCGTCTGCACACCAACCCGCACAATCTCTGAAAATTTCATAGAAATCGGACAATAACTTCGTATAGTTATGCGGGTTACAAGGAATTCATGACAGACACACAGACAGACAGACACACAAACACACAGACACGGAACCAAAATTGTTCAGGAAGGTCTGAAACGTAAAACTCGAGTGGAAATTTTGATTTTGGAGAACTTTTTTTTTTTCATCCTTGAAAAGTGAAAACAAAGCTTCCGCTACCTTGGTAGACTCGGAAGCAAAACATCACGTGAACAGTTGGAAATAGAGGCCTGAGCAAAATACATCAGATTTAGTCGTGAAACCCAAGTTTCTTCGGCATTTTCCCCGGTCCACTTCAAATGGACACTTTATGATTCTAGCTGTTAAGAATTCAAATTGACTGAGGGAGTGCAAAATTAAAACTATGGGAAACGGGAGAAGACAGTACGAGTGCGCATCCACAAGATGAACTGAACTTTTATTCGGGTGTCCTTGAAGGACTTGTAACAACCTGGGAGGGAGAGGAGTTTGATCCACAACATATCTCCCCCCAAAAAAAGTTGAAAATTATTTTAAATTTGAAAGAAAATTTTATCTTATGTATAATTGACATAATTTCTTAAAAACTGTATTCATCAAAGATACTTCAAACAGCAAAAATGTTGTTCATTGAATGCGTTGAGGTTTAAATTTTTTGCGTTGAGATCTTCCAGGAGTTTCTGGAAACGGAGCTCCAACAGAATGTCCTGGAGGGTTAGGATTGGGTTCCTGCAGTCGTGGTGGTGTATAAGTTGGTGTCCCTTCAGTGCTATGTGCGGGTGTCGTAGGGTTTTCCGATGGCGGTTCCTCTGCAGGTTCTGGTTCAGATTTACTAGGCGATCCTGACCAAATTTGGTCTATCTGTCTGGTCCAAATTTCGTCGTCTTTTGTTCAGACAAGAAGCGTTTGGCTCCCCAAAACAAGAAGTTTTGGACAGACCCCTGAATCCATTTTGGCTGACTCTCACGATAGTCTCTGGATCACACCGTTTCATCTTTTGCCAATTCGAGATTTCGTCGTCCGCCTTGCTTAATCATGGATACCTGACGTCCAAAAGCGGACGACTGTCGATTGCCACCCAGAAAAAGGAAACCTTTCCCGCTGCCGTTATCAGTCGCCTTCCGACCCGTGTAAAATAGTATGACAGCTGATACTAATACAATTTTAATCAAACTACAACTAACTATTTATTAACATCAAAGATGTTAGCGAATTTCGTGGACACCATTCGCACAAACTTATGCGGAGTGACGTCTGGACGAATCATAATTTTCTTCAACCACTGCCGCCTTTTTCGCGTCTTAGAACAAGGCGTATGAAATCGATGAAATAAGTCGAAATAATTTTCACGTAAGAAGTGCTAATGAGAAAAATGTCAACCCTAACGTCAAGTAATTCAGATGTGCTGTTAGAAAACGTATGTTTCTTAATAAATAGCATTCGTTCAAAGTTATAGTGGCAATTGTTTTGATTTTGGCCGCTAGCAGTGATACAATAGGTAGTTTCTTACCCCTTCAACGAAGTGATCTAAGTGATGACATAGATTCAAATAAAATGGAAGGATATAATATTCCAATGTTATCTAAAATTATAGAAGACAATAATAACACTACAGAAATAATGTATTGTATTACATTCTTGGATTTATTGTAAAAAAACGTCTGCCAAGTTGGGTGGGCAGTATAGCTTCCTCACTCATTGTAACATGGACGTATAGAATCAGTTGGCGAAAAAATCAATGGAGTGTAAATTCGCATTGTAAAATCCTAGTTCGGCGCATTCAAAAAACGCGAAGTGCCAATTTTCATCTCAAAACTGACCTGTGGACCACTAACTCGATGACAGAAAGAAAGATGCAAAAGAGACTGTGATGAGGGGTCAATTCGGTTTCAACATTAATTGACCTGCAGACCACAACATTTGATCTAGAGATGGGTATCGTTATGAAAGTATCGATATTTTGTATCGATACTGTATCGTATCCGAGTATCGATATCCCAAGTATCGTTGGGCATTAGTATCGATATTTTAAAATATCGAGTATCGATACTTTAGTGTCACAAACTATCAATATCATCCAATTCTCTCAAGAAAAATAATTTTTTCAACAACTTTTATTCATTTTTCACTATTGAGAGTCCAAACAGAGTGATTTTTTCCATTATATAAACGTTATTAAATAACGTTTTGTGCAACCAAAGAGTAATGACCCAAAAGCCTCTCTATCTTCTTCATTTTTTAGCCATTACGTTGAATTTTCCGCGAGAACAGTATCGATATTCGATATTTAGAAATATCGGATCCAAAGTATCGATATCCAAAAATATCGGATAGTGCAGTATCGATACTAAAATATCGAGTATCGGTACGAAAGTATCGATATTTTGAAATATCGAGTATCGATACCCATCCCTAATTTGATCACACAATAAAAGAAGCAATTTACACGGGAACCTGGAAGTAAGTGTGGGCACGAGTAGTATGATATTTGTATTTTCAACGTAGAATTTTATTTAGCGGTCCACCGTCTAGGACCTAACCCACACAATCCCTGAAAATTTCATCGAAATTGGTTGAATAGTTGCGGAGTTTTGGTTGTAACAATAAATTTAAAGTTCGCGCATGCGCAGCGGCTATTGCTTGACCAATTTGATTGAAACTTATAGGGTGTCTCTTAGAAGTTAGTCCCTAACTAACCTCCAAATTTGAGCAAAATCGGGTCATTAGAAACCGAGAAACCGAGGTTCCAGGAAATTCACGTTTGCGCATGCGCACTCGCTCCTATTGGTCCGAAGGTGCTGAAATTGATAGGGGACCGTCTAGGACCTAATCCCTGAAAATTTCATCAAAATCGGACCACAGGTTAGTATAGTTTTGCCCGGGACAAGGATAGACCACAGACAGACCGACAGACAGACAGACACGGAACCAAAATTGTTCGGGAAGCTCTAAAACGCAAAAAGCAAGTGGAAATTTTGATTTTGGAGGACATTTTTTTTTTCATTTCTTTCACGAATACAAAGCTTCCCTACCTTCGGTAGTGAGGAAGCAAAAAAGAGAAATGCGGGGAAATTTCCCGCTGAAGGCTCTCCCTCCCCAGAGCCCCTTTTTTTTTTTTTTTTTTTTTTTTAAATTAACTCCCCTCAAGACAAAATGTCTTTGGTGACGGAGGGGGCACGCCATAAATTAAAAAAAAATAAATAAATCAAATGTAATGGGGAGGACGCCCAGGACTCACCCGACGCCAGCCCTAGGGATAAGGGAAGATGAGGAAGGTGGGGGTGGGAGAGAAGGATGAAGGGAAGTGCCTCTATAAAACGACCACCAGTTCAAATATGAGCCGAGCAGGACACGGGTGGTGATACCACGGAGTACGCCTACCGAGATGCCCAACTCGCGCAACTCCGTGGCACTTTTCCCGCACCACACACCGCGCCATGACAAGGTTGCAGCCATCACCCTGATGTTGTTGGGTGCCACTCCTTTTAGATCCGACACTGCTTGCCGTAAATCATTTGTGTCATATTTCCTTATCTTGGCCCGCCAAGTCTGCTCCATGTCCAAGCTGCCATTGACAACTTGGACATCCAGGATAATGCAAGACTGGTCGGGCTTGACGGCAACAATGTCGGGCTTCTTACCCTGGTCACTTGGCATGTGATACAATCTCTCTCTCTCAACATCCCAGCCGCTAGATGACAAAGCACCTGCTATCTGCTTGGCGACCGCATCATGACATAGAATGCGGCCACCATGAGTCCGAGGACACTGCTGCACTACATGATATAAATGTTCATTTCCACTCCGACAGGCGCGGCAAAGGGGTAGGGTTGTCCCGCGACCACCTCTTGAACACCTCACCGCAGTTGGCAAAGATGCCACGCGGATGGCGTGAAAGTGTCGGTAGTCGCGGGCCCCAATGCCCTCCGAAGCCCAATCTACCCATTGGGATGAGACAAGGCTTTCGGAGCACTGTCGGAGTTCTTTACCATCTACCGATTCATGCAGTGCAGCAGCGAACTCAGCAGACGAACTGGGTTTTGGAGCAGATGGTGTTGCTCGGTCGCACCATGCTAACTGCTGCCTGACAAAATCAAGATCAGCAGCCGCACGGGCGACCTCCCAGCTCGACCCTTGAAGGGCTAGCAGGCGCTGGCGGCGCAGAGAAGGGATACATGCCGAGAGAGATACAATGCCAAGCCCACCGGATTTGACCGGTGCATGAACATAGGCACTTGGGACACCAGGTGGGAACTTCAGCCAAGAGCGCACAGCAGAGCGAACTTCTCGATCTAATTCTTGCAGCCTCCCCGCCGTAAGCCTGCCAAAGACTAACCCATAGGTTAGCTTCGGCAGTAAGTACGTGCGAAGGAGGCGCAGCTTCTGCTGTGGCTTCAATGGAGCCTTGGTAACGCGAGCTAGCGCTCTACCAAGGTCCACACGGCTGGCAGTGATGGTGGCCACCCCCATGAAGTCGACTCCAAGGTACCGCCAAACCTCCAACACGGATCGAGATGGGATGGGGGACTGTCCAACGACAAAACCCCCATCCACTACTTTCACCTTATGTTGGCGACCTGACGGGACCAAGGAGACCGACCCACACTTATCAGGGTTAACCACAAGTCCACACCCGGCTAGCTGCTTAGCAAATGCATTGAGGGCGATCTGCAAGCCCTCACGGGTTTCTGCGAGTAGGATAACATCATCGGCAAAAGCCAATGCTCCTACTCGCACCCCAGGGGCGAGATCAAACCCTACTTCTGTGGGCAGCTTACCCAAGGCCGTATCCACGACCAGGTTGAAGAGAAGTGGCGATAGGGGATCCCCCTGGCGTACCCCACGCCCGATCCGTATATCCCCTGACACCTCACCTCCTGCCTCGAGGACCGTCACGCCTTCCTGGTACAGACAGGCCACATACTCGATTAACCGAGATGGGGCCCCGACACCACGAAGGCAATCGGTCAGGGCAAGGTGACTGACTGTGTCAAAGGCCTTAGCGACGTCCAGAGCGGCGAGATGGAGTTGCCGGCGTTTAATACGGGCCAGCGAGATGACAGTTTGGAGAACTGTAAGGTTCTCCGCTGTGCCACCCGCTGGCCGAAACGCTCTCTGGACATCACCAATGACACCAGCCACCTGGAGGCGAGATGCCAGTACTTTTTGGAAGTGGCGGAAGACTACCGAAGATACAGAGATCGGTCGATAGCCTCCAGGCCCACTTCCCCCTTTCTTGGGAATAAACACGGTTCGGGTACGGGTTAATGCTTTCGGGGGTCTTCCCGCAAGGAGGAGCAGGTTGAGGATGAGCAGCTTAATCGTCTTAGGTGCTTTATTCCAGCGTCGGGCGGAAACACCATCGGGCCCAGCGGAAGCGGAGTTCCTGACACGGCACTTGTGTGCCTCGTCAGACAGCACCGGCGAGCACATGATGCTGCGCAAGGATTCCCTGGTGGAGACTGGGGGAACCACACACTCCCCAGGGTCATGACTGGGAGCACTCGGAAGTGGCTCCCAGAAATCCACAAACTCCTGGAGAGGGGGTTGAACTTGATTTTCCCCAGGCTCCTCCAGTACCTCCGCAGCCACACGCGCCGGATGCTTCCTCCACAAACTCCGAACCCGGTGGTACTCCCGCCGTCTTGCTTGTTTAGCTGCTCTGCGACCTCCACGCAACACCATTCTGGGAGGAGGTCCCCCCTGGTGCCGCGTCACGGTCGCATCCCCAACCCGCGGGAAGATTCTCCCTAAATAGGCTGCAACCTCGTCTTCCAGGTTATCCAGCCCTTCAACAGCCCGCCTCACCAGATCCTGCAGGTAGGTGCTTTCATAGCCTTCAATACGACCTACCTGCCCCCCGAGCCTCAAAACTTCGGTCTTCAGATCGGCAAGAAGACCGGAGGTCCCGGGGGAGGGATACTGAATGGCAGGCTGCTGCTCCACATCAGCAACAGGAGATGCGGGAGAAGCCCCACTGCTATTTGCCAGGATAGCTTCCTGGACAAGCTGCTTATAGTGGGGCTTCAGGCGGATGTTCTTGATTGCAATGACTGTGCGCGTGGGAAAACGTTCATTTAGATAAACATTAATATTACGTACCCCATTACGCACAGCCACCGCCTCATCTGCCGCCATCCTGCGCAATTCCTCGGAAGCATACCTGGGCTGTATTCGTTCAATATCAATAGCAGCATTAGCAGCAACAGGATGCTTCCGGCTGATGTGGAGACCAAGGCCGGACCTGGTAGTGAATGCCCGCTCACAATGGGCACACTGGTGGTTCAAAGAGGCAGTGGATGAGGATGAGGGTAGGGATGATGAGGAAGAGGAAGAGGGGGAGGATGGCCGACGCCCCTGCCTGGGGCGCCTCTGAGCGCCTCCCCTAATACCCCGCGAGCCAATGGGCTGGCGGGGGTTATGAGGCTGGTCTTGTTCATTTTCCATAACGGGGGGGGGGGGGGGGGGGCGCTTGTAGTGAAGGGTCAGGGAACCCTTTAACAGGGGTCCCCTCCCTAGTCGCCAGAGGGTCATTCAGCCACCCCTGGAAATTCAAGAGGGGTCCAACAGGGAAACCTAATGGGACCACCTCTGTCCATCCCAGGGGGCCCGGGTTGTGCGACGGGGACGCATGACCTTGACTTGGGTAGGGATAAGAAGGGCTCCGAAGAGATAAAAACACCCTCCATTACCCTACCCCAACAACCCCAAAAAAAAGCGGGGAAATTTCCCGCTGAAGGCGCCCTCTCCCCAGAGCCCCCTTTAACTTCTAAACTGCGGGAAATTTCCCGCTGAAGGCGCCCCCTCCCCAGAGCCCCCTTTTATACTTTAAACTGCGGGAAATTTCCCGCTGAAGGCGCCCCCTCCCCAGAGCCCCCTTTTATACTTTAAACTGCGGGAAATTTCCCGCTGAAGGGGCACCTCCCCAGAGCCCCCTTTTATACTTTAAACTGCGGGAAATTTCCCGCTGAAGGGGCACCTCCCCAGAGCCTCCTTTTACTACCTGACTAAAGCAATTTGTTTCCGCCTTATCTGTTCCACAGCAGACTTACCATTGCTTTTCTTTCTTCAATTTTTCTAATAGCAGTAACCTTTATACAATGCACAACCCAACACAATCAATTTTCTACCAACCACCCTTATTTCCGGCGGAATTTCATATTAACAACTTTGAGCAATGATTTGCAGCGTTTTTTACCTACCAACTATTGGTAGGTACTACCTACCACACCATACTGCTTCACACCTTCACAATCAAGTTTATTAGAAAGAACTAAACGCTTCACACTCGATTCGAAATTTTAAATGCTTGCATACGAGTCTGCAACACATTGGGACATTTTCATGTCAACCACTACACTAGGGATGGGTATCGTAACAAAAGTATCGATATTTTGTATCGATACTGTATCATATCCGAGTATCGATATCTCGGCAAAAGAGGAGTTTGATTCTGAGGATCCCATTCCCAATCAGTTGACTGATAATTGTTTGTTGGGTCGATCATCACACTACCTGTGATTAGAGAGTAGAAAGCTGCTGTCTCCTGTCGTTCGTTTACCCATATCCGAACCTTCTGACAAGTGATCACTATTTTTGACTTCCTGAAAAGAATCGAAGCAATAGCATTTATATATCAAATAAACTCAATCTTGCCGTAGAAAATTTTTATGAAAACTTGAGATGTTATCTAAGGTACCCACCTTGTTATTTGACGATTCCATTTCCTCTGTTGAGTCAACCAGGTTGAGGGCGGAGTGGTAGGAGATTTCATTTAGGTGTCTTTCTGCTCTCCTGCCCAGAACTGGCATATTATCTTCAGCAGCTGCCTCGTAGTCAAGTAACTCTGATGGGAGAAACCAAACAAAGATATCAGTTTGCTATAGAATAAGGGTTAAGGGTTAGTGTGACTCTGAATAGCAGAGGACCACCTCCATCTTGGCCTACTGGTGGTCAGGACGTGTGAGTGCAGTGTAAGCCCTCAAAGTTCCTCAGTGTCGAGGAGGGCCAGAGAGAAACAAAACCAAAGCGAAGTGTGGCCTCAAGTTTTCTCTTCAAAACATAACTGCTTGGGAATAGGTAATGATAATTGGGTCTGTAAAACAAACTGAAGGAGACAACAGAAAAACATCTGAGAAATTGGGTGGACCGTAAAGCTTCCCCACAAGGAATAACGTGGATACATATGGAACCAGTTGGTGCAATAATTATTTTGCAATGATGATTTTTTTTTTTTGTATTATTGAATAATGATGAATTCTCCAACATTAAACTGAATATACACAAACGGTCCGTCAATCAATCAGTCGGAAAACTCTCTTTCAATTGATTTTGAAATTTCAAATTTTAAAGTTACCTAATTTCAAAATTAATTTTTGAAATCAAATTTTTGCTTCACAATATTTATTTTGAAGAAATAGGCGTTTCACTCTAAATAAGGAGGATGGTCCCCAATGAATGGAAGGGTGGTCCCCCAAGAATTTGTGGGGCCGCAGGCGTTCAAGAACATGCCGAAGGGGTCTGTGAGGATGACAGGCGGTGTCGGGGGAGAGAATACGGAACAATCTTCCCGAAGTCAACAAAAGCCACGTTTTTAAAACTATTTTTACAAATTTTCGACATTTTTAACAAAGCAAAATGAAATCCGATTGAAACGGGACCACTATGGATACTTGTAGAACACATTTCAAAAAGAATCAGGCAGATTGGTACCCAAATAAGAAAATGCTGCTAATACAAACATTAAAAATTTAAAAATTGTTTCCCATGACACATTAAACTGCATACCTTCTTCCTTCGCGTGTTGGAGTCGGTCAAAAAAGTTTGAAACTAGGGCTTTTTCCAGGATTTTTCGGAGAAAAAAAATAATTTCCCTAAGTTTTTTAGTAGAGTAAAATTCCCTGAGTTTTCCCTGTTTTCCAGGTCGCTGTTAATGCTACACAATATCAAATCATATCATATGATCGGTTCCTGGACTCACCGAAGGACTTCACCGATCCTTGATGGAGACTTTCTCCAAAAGATGAAAGGCTCTGGCTGGACCTACCAAGTGAGTATTTGCCTTCATTCTGGCTTTCTCGCTCACCAATCCTAAAAAACAGAGGAAAAACGTTACAAAAACAACACGTAGTTGGCTCGAATTGTGTGTAGCAGTAAGTTACACATGACCATCGGATATCTACCAAATCAAATTACTTTTTAAAACTTGATAGTGGTAGAGGAGAGATGAAATTGAACTTACCATTTGGACAGAAAGTGGGCAGTTCCCAATTTTATGATGTGCCTCAGAGTAGCTTGAGCCTCTTCAACATAAGTACGGTCTGGTCCTTGTTGACTCGCTGCTCTAAATCAGAGACCAATAATAGTAAGACCTAGCATGCTCGCTCATCAAACCTCTAAATCAAAACAGGAAATATCGAATTTCAACGTTTCACACTCTTGTGGTGTTCGACTGAACATACATTTGACTTTTTTTTATTAAGGTAGGCGTGAGTTTTCCTACCTTTCGAAGACGGTGATACAAAAAAATAAAATAGTAAATGGATAACAGCTTGTTGTGAAAAGGATCTTCTTCACTCACTAAGGTAACTAATACCCTTGAGAAAACGCTGCAAATTATTACACAAAGGTTTATTATTTTACTATATAGATCACTCGTCTGCAAAGAACATTTATTTTAACAGCATTTATTTTAAGAATGATGTACAAGCACTAAATGTTTCTGAGTTCTGTTTCAGGGACCTCGTCGCGATAAAAATCACCATTACGGAGGGAAATACGAGGGAACACTTTATCGCTGCCTCTGCCTACCTCCCTGGTGACTCTCCGCTGGGCCCCCCCACCTCCCGAGGTGGCTCACCTGGTGGAGAAATGTCGCGACGAAAACGTGCAACTACTGATTGGGATGGATGCTAACGCCCATCACCTCGCATGGGGAAGTACCAAAACCAACAACAGAGGTAATTTATTGTTTGACTTCCTGGTGACTAGTAATTTAGATATAGTGAACCGGGGGAACAAACCCACATTTATTACATCCACCAGGCAGGAGGTCCTGGATGTCACCGTAGCCAGTCCGAACCTCAGCCAGAAGATAAGTAAGTGGTATGTGTCCGATACACCCTCCTACTCGGATCACCGGTACATGGTTGTGGAAGTCCAGGGACTGGCCAGAACACAGCGCGTGTACCGGGACCCACACAGAATGAACTGGCTTGGGTACCAGGAGGAGGTTGACGGCAGGGTACGGGGCCTCCAAACCAGGATTCATAGCATTGGAGATATAGAGGTGGTCGCTGGGGAGCTCGAGCAAACCCTACTAACCTCCTTCAATGAACATACTCCCCTGACGGCTGTCTCTTCCAACAGGGATGCCCCTTGGTGGAATGGACAACTTGCTGTTCTCAGGAGAGAATCACGCAGATTATTCAATGCAGCTACTCGCAGGGGAAATTGGGACGAATATAAAACCAAACTTGCCGAGTATAAAAGGGTCCTTAGGAGATCTCAAAGAGACACCTGGAGGAAGTTCTGTGAGGATGTGGAGAGCACCTCAGAAGGAGCACAACTCCAGAGACTCCTCTCCAGGGACCCACCCAATCCCATTGGAACTATGGTTAAAACCAATGGGGAATATACCACAACAGCCACGGACACTCTAGCATTTATGCTGGAGACTCATTTTCCGGGGTCAGTGGTAATTCATGGTCAGAGGGGTAACCCTGCACCACCTGACAGACCAACCAGAGGCATCGCCTCCCGGGAGGACTGGAGGGTGGCTAGGGAGATCATAACCTTCAACCGCGTGGAGTGGGCAATCAACTCATTCAAACCACCCAAATCACCTGGGCCTGATGGTATCACACCAAAACTCCTACAAGAGGGAGTCCATCAGTCACTAGGATTCTGTGTATCCTCTTCAGGGCGAGCCTGGCTACTGGAACAGTCCCCCAGAGGTGGAACAATGCTAGGGTTGTGTTTCTGCCTAAGCCTGGGCGTCCATCCTACAACCAAGCAAAGGCATATCGACCCATATGTCTAACGTCCTTCATCCTGAAGACATTAGAAAAACTAGTTGACAGGCACTTAAGGGAAACAGTGCTCCTAGTGAGACCTCTACACCCCAACCAGTTCGCTTATCAACAAGGTAAATCCTGTGAAACGGCGTTGCACCACCTGGTTTCCAGGGTAGAAGCAACCCTAGCTCACAAGGAGATTGCCGTGGGTATGTTCTTAGACATTGAGGGGGCTTTTGACTGTACCTCAGTGTCCTCCATCATCACGGCAAGCAGAAGGCATGGGGTCAACAACACCCTCTGCAGGTGGATAAGAGCCATGCTGGAAAGCAGATCTGTGGAGGCTGAACTCATGGGTGAGGTGATGGGGATGCTCGTGGCAAAGGGTTGCCCACAGGGAGGGGTACTCTCTCCCCTCCTCTGGGACATTGTCATTGACTCCCTGCTGGTTCTCCTGAATGAGGATGGCTTCTACACCCAGGGATATGCTGACGACCTGGTGATCCTAATTAGAGTGATGTCAGTGAGTGTGGTCTCTGACCTTGCTCAGGCATCCTTGAAAAAGGTGGAGGAATGGTGTGGGACTGAGGGGCTCAGTGTTAACCCCAATAAGACCACGCTTGTTCCCTTCACCAGGAAAAGGGAACTGGAGGGCCTTCATGAACCTCTCCTCTTCAATGCTAGGGTGCCCTTCAAAGGAGAGGTCAAGTATCTAGGCGTCTTCCTGGATGCTAAACTCACCTGGAGCAAGCACCTTGATTATATTGCCAACCGTGGCAAAAGTGCTCTCATGAGGGCCAAAAGCTCATGTGGGAAAACCTGGGGACTAAAACCAAGTATGGTCCGCTGGATCTATACTGCGGTAGTAAGACCCATTCTGGTGTATTGCTGTGTTGTATGGTGGCCTAAAGTTGGACAGGTGGGAGCCTCCTCCACTCTTACCTGTGTTAAGCGGCTGGCCTGCCTTACTATAACGGGAGCAATGCACAGCACCCCAACTGCCACTATGAAGATACTCCTGGGGCTCCCCCCCCCTCGATATCTTCATAAAAGGAGAGGCTGCCATGGCGGCCTTGAGGCAGAATGGAACAGGACGTGGAGAGAGTCACATATCCACGGCCACTCCAAAATCCTGGGTCTTCTATGCGAACCCATGCTTGACATGGTAGCAGACATTATGCCCAGAACTTACGCTGAAACACACCCCTTCAAATCGATCATAATGACAGAGGGGCGGCGAGTCTTTCAATGCTGTTCCAACGACCTGTTCTGGTATACAGATGGATCCAAAATGGGGAATGGGACAGGGATTGGAATCTATGGGGCAAACTCTGGATGGAGCCACTCGGCTCCTCTGGGAGCGTTTGCCTAAGTTTTTCAAGCCGAGGTACTTGCAATCGATGTCTGCGCTGGGGAGAGTCTGCGGAGGGGACACAATGGTATACACATCCGCATTCTCTCGGACAGCCAGGCTGCGATTAAGGCCTTGGCAGCTTCCACCATTAACTCTAAGTTAGTGTGGGATTGTTACCATAACCTCTGCTCCCTGTCACAACGCAACAGGGTTTCCCTGGAGTGGGTGGCCGGGCATAGTGGGGTAATGGGAAACGAGAATGCTGATGCGCTGGCCAGAAAAGGCTCACTGACTCCGTTCATTGGTCCGGAGCTGGCCGTCGGCATTCCCAAATCCTCCTTCAGGGCGACCATAAATTGGTGGGTCACAAGCCAAACCACAAGAAGACATGCTCTAAGTAAGCGCATGGTGGCCAAACCTAACCCCAGCGTCTCTGAGGAGCTGCTGCGGCTAAGCCGCAGGGATGTCAGGCTAGTGGTTGGTCTGGTAACAGGCTTCACCCCACTCCGATTCCACCTTAACCGCATTGGGGTGACGCAAGATACAACCCTATGCAGGCTATGTGGTGAGGCTGAAGAAAAGGCCTCCCACATAATTTTTGATTGCCAAGCCCTATCAACCCGCAGGTTCCAACTCTTTGGGTCACCCACACCCATGGAGGCATTCCCCTGCACTAACCTAGCCAAACCACTACTGGCCCTTACTAAAGGGCTGGGACTGTTTGACTAGACAATAGAGAGTTCCTAGTGGGTTTGGTTTGGCTTAGATCCGGCGCGCCGGAACCAGATCGTCCGCCATGTTTGTAATACGGCGTGCCGGATTGCCTCCTTGTGACGTATTCGACCGTAACAATACGGCGCCGTATTGGATACGGCATGTTCTTATCACAATCCGGCGCCGGATTGAGAGCATGGAAGAAGTAAATCTTCCATGTTGAGAGTGTGTGTGTAATACGTCACGCCGTATCAAAAACCACTAGGAACTCTCTATTAGAATCTGCAGAGAAGCACAATAAGCCATCAGGCTTCAGTGCTTTTGGGCTCCCCTCACCCTGATCCGCAGATTCAGGTACAATCTACAATCTGCAAAGAACACGGCTTTTCCATTGTTACCACCAGCCAACATGAAGAAAAGCATCATTCGCATTTCAGTCAGCTAAAATTTTAACGGAGATTAGGTACTTTTTGTGATTCACTCATGTTGATGTTACGATGATTTATCGTAAGTCCAACCCTTATGTTCGCGTAGGGAGCAAACGGTTTGTCCTACAGGGCTCCGCGTGGTCTTTAAAAATTCAACACTATCTTAAATTTATGGGAAAACAATACCTACCTTTATATCGAAATTTTTCGAGTTAGGGCGTTTTGAAAATTTCAACTCTTATTTTTCAACCCTTAGAAGTGACTGACATCAACCAAAAGCTTCGGAGCACAACTAGACCCCAAATGGAGCCTACATACCAAATTTCATCAGAATTGGTCAATGCTAAGTGGGGAAAGGCAGACGGACTGCCAAATGACTAGATATCTAAGTCCAACAACCTACTACATCAAGTACGCTTTCGCTGAGGGTATTATTTTTCCCTTTTTGGTATTTTTGGTACGCAAAAGAAGCCTAATCTCCATTCAGATTTCAGTTGACCGAAATGCGATTGTAATGAAGAATTTCACCATGTCAGAATTTCCTATTTTTGAGCCCAAAATCGGATTCAGCACCTCGAAAAACCCCCAACAACAAACTTTCACAGCCCGTACTTCCTAATCTACGAATAAACAAAACAGTGTAGAAAATATGAACGTTTAAAAAAACCGGGAGGATGACGTTAACCTGGAATAGTTCATTTACGGCCGCTTGAAGCGCTGAGATCGTGAAATCTGTAGTCCCCTGATGCAACATTTCACAAAACCAGTAGAGTTCAAAATCGAAAAACTGAAGAAAAAAATAGAAAAAGCAAGATGGGGAAAATTAGGTTTCCCCTGTTTTTGATTGATAACTTTCCTTTTATATAACAAAATTTTGTTGTTCTGTTAGGCAACACAGGGAGTAGACGGCGATCCAAACAGTCAATCAGCAAGCGTTCCCGCTTCAAGCGTTCGTTGAAGAGGTCCGTTTTCCCGGTTATTTTTTGAAATCATAAATTTTGATTGTCTCCCCAAAATAACAGGAGACTTTATTTTCCGAAATCAACCCGATTTTCATCTATCCCACCACCATTAACTATTCAGGAAAAATGCAAACAGAATTCGGTGAAATTCCTCGTTGGTTTCTTTGAGTTGTACTCAGTTTTGCATCCTTAGCCACCAGCAATCAAATTTCCTAATGAAGGCACCCACAACACTCTATTTTGTTCGAATTGAGTGTGAAGGGTTTATTTCTTCAAAATAAACTTGACTGTGAAGCAAAAATATGGTTAGTAGGTAGTGACAATGGCAAAGCTGTGTTCTATGCAGACGAGTGATCTACAAAGAAAAATAAGAAACCTTTGTGTAATAATTTGTAGTTAAAAGAAAAGTAATGGAGAATTTCCGAGGCAAATGTAACCATAATTAAACATCCTCTCTCGAGATTATTTGCATTAGAATCCATTTCCTCTGATTTGAAAGAAATTTATTAGTAGAGAAATAATTGTTAAATTACCTGTGTGTGCAACCTCCAGATTCCAATAATGTAACCAACGCGTTGTGGCCCTGAAATTGAAATAAATTGGTGAACTACAGGCCTACAGACCTGTTTACATGACAGATAGTTCGAATTGGTCAATTTTGTAGGGAATAGTCTTTTCAATCAATTCATTTAGATTTCGAAATGTGCAAAAGACGATTGGCCCTAACTAGGTACGTGGTAGGCGAAGTAATAATGTTTTGAGATCCGCCGAGAAAGATCATTAGGTTTATACTCGCCTCCGAACACCGAAAATTATTGAAGGGTGAGTGAAAATAGTGGACTGTAAGTATTCACTGGTATATTACGAAACGGGAATGAAAACCTTAGAGAAAATTAATACGAAACAGAACCAACTGACCATCTTAGGGAAAATAACAAAGTCTGGGTAACACGGCTTTTCTCACGCATGCGCTAGTCATTAGAGTATTTTTGTACTTCCCGTGTTGACAAAACGCGAAATGTGAAAAAGAGCAGCTAGCGCGAGCACTCGTAGATGCTAACTTTCCACGTCATTTTTTTCAGATCTCCTCCATGAAATTGTGAAAAGTGAACTCCTGTAGTGACGTTAACGTGACGCTTATAAGTTAAATTTGCAAGGTTACTTTGGCGGATTTTTACTCCTTGTCTATTTCAAATTTTGTTCCCCTTTCAGATAGGATATTAATTTTTTTTCATGTTCCAAGTATCATGATAAAAGTTATGGAAGAATAGATGGAGTCCATGAGGTGGGTCCATCTGGCAGAGTTCCTCCATTGAGAAGGAACTTGAGAAAGTATTCGATGATTATTTAAGGCTTCTGCTAGTGAAAAAGCACCCCATTTCAGAAATTTCCATGGTAGAAGAGGAAGTTCTTGTCAAACCCCAGGATATACCAAATCTGATTCGAGGATTCAACATAACCACTTAAACAATCTAGTACTCCCTTACATACCAAATTTTCCGAAGGTTTTATTATTCAATAATATTTTTCGATTTCTTATAAATATTATAAGAAATCCCTCCTACGTTATAGATATTATTTATGTTTTTAAATTTATTACCTAATTATTTTTATTATTATTGTTTTTTATTATAGATATTATTCAATAGTATTCAATAATCGACTGCATAACAAAAACCTTGACCACCTACACTACACCTACCTCGACGATCAAAATTCTCCTTTCTCTCATCCTACAAACGGAAATTCCTTCAAGAGAAAAAAACGACACCAACAACAGTCCCAGGATCGCACCATGTAGCGAAACGTCGTTCGCTTCCCAAATAAAAGCATTTATAATGGTAGTAAAAAAAAAATAATCGACTGCATAATATGCATATTTATTATATATTGTTGTGGGTTTTGACGGTAATTTACCGATTTTAGGGCATGTTGCAGTCCTGGTTATGGTAGACCTGAATAAGGAGGATTTGTTGTTACTTTCCCGGTTTTATTGTTTTGGCTCTCAATTTTTGGTTTAAGTGAAATATTATTTTGTGCGAATTTGAGATGAGTTGTCGTGTTTATTTTGTCTTTACCCGGTTGTAACATATATAGATACCAGTAAAATTAATAAAGAAGTATGCTAGTACCCACCTAACAAATGATAGTAAAACCTATTGGAGAAAAATTGGAACCCATAGTAAATGAAACAATAATGAGAATTGAATTAAAATAACTTCAATATTAATGACGAAGTGGATAGGTAGTGGTAGGTACAAACAAATAGCATTATCTGTTCAACCTTGAAATACCTTGGGTAGTCCATGGAAGAAGAAAAACAACTCCATCTACTCAGAGGTTATCCTCACGTAGCGCACCCTCGCGTAGACAGCAGATTTTTTCAAACGCCAAAAGTTGGCTTTTGGCGTCAAGGGACTTTTCACGTGTGTGAGTAGATACGTGTAAAACGAAACGCCAAGTACAAAAATACTCTAGTGTCGCCCCTTTCCACTATCATCCCATGAAACATTTCCCGCCATCTATCTTATCATTCAACAATGTTCATGTCTAGAGACCGAAGAGGGCCTACAAATAAGTAAGTTTGTGAGCTTGAGACATGAAAGTGGCTCAAGGTACAGACCCTTATGAAAACCAACCTGGATTTTGATTTACTTACTATCTATGGAAGGAACGCTCCTCTATGAAATACATGTTGTCAATTACAAGAAGTTTTTCTGCTTAATGTGGTCTTGATCTCTTTCTGATGCTTCCCACCTATGTTGATTAGAAAGCTACAAAACTTTGTAACCTTCCAAGAGGATAACAGTGACCAACTGAATTTTCCTATTTCGTCGTTGTATTGGAAAGGCTGTGGGTTGGATGAAACAAACAAATTTTGTTCACACTCAGAACTATGGAGGGGGACAGGCAATCCAAGTAATTACTAGGTATTTTCCAACCATCTGTCCGGAGCAGGTTCCGAACAAGTGTGCATGCGCACTAGAGGAGAATGCCAAGAGAAGTCGTTCCAACCAATCTCGGGACTTACTCGGAACAGCTTGTTCTGTGTTCCAACCTCTTACGGGACTTGCCCCGAACGAGTCCGGAGCAGCCCCAACCTGCACCCAGCTCCAGGAGGAGTAGGTAGTCCCCTGACAGTAACCTTCTTCAATAAATAACCTGCCTCATTCGTGATTTCAACTGTCTACTGTCAACTTCTCTCCATCATTTGCATTTCCTCTCTTCTAACATGTCATGTCACTGATATTTGATTCAAGTTCAAGCAGTTTCGATAAAGAGAGCTCATCCAATGGGTTTGAAGAAGATTCGGCAGGTTTTGTGAATGGAGTCAGGGCCAAAACTTCCGCGTTTTTTGACCGACTTCATGCGCGGCGAAGCCGCGCCGAAGGAAGGAGGTATACAGTTCGGTGTGTCATGGGACGACGATTTTTTTTTGAAGAAACGGTTCCTTTGTACGGTCAGACGAATTTTATTGGTCAGTTCCCTGTTAGCAGTACAGTGGCTCATAAAACTTACAGAAAAAAGTATTAAAAAACAGATCTATACTAAACTATAAATCCATACTAAATTTTTAATAAAATTTGGAACCAAAAGTTACTTTTCAAATCAAAAGTTAGTTTTCAATTATTTTTATCCAGCAAAAGCTTATTGTTTATTAACATTTTTTCACAGGTTGTGCATTTGTTCCAAAAACCAACTGTAGCTTGAATAAAATGAACCAACCATAAAAAAAAGGAGAAAATCTCAAGGAAATTTCTCCCTGTTCGAAAGAAATGAAAGATCATGGATATTTATCTTCTCAACATATCTTTTATAATTACCAATGTAGAAATTGAGTATGAAAATGGTGGTAGGTGCTATTGATGGAGAACCAGTGATCTATACAGAAGGGTGATCTATACAGAAAATAATAAACCTTTGGACAATGATTTGCAGCGTTTTTTACCTACCAACATTTTTTTTACCTACCAACTATTGGTAGGTACTACCTACCACACCATACTGCCTTCACACCTTCACAATCAAGTTTATTAGAAAGAACTAAAGGCCCGATCACACAGGACGCGTTATAACGCGGCGCTCAGGGAACGCGCGTTCTTCCCGACGTTTGGCGATATAGCTACGTCACACACATCGCGTTATATCGCGCGTCATTTCGGCCTAGAACCCAGCATTGTGATAGTATACTCCATAGTGTTCTCCTTTTTCTGTATCTTCTGACTTTCACATAAAGCTAAGATAACTTCAAGTGATTCTGATGAGGAAGAAGCTCTTCTTTTATTAGTTTTATTAGACGGCAAAAATAGACGGCATTGGGTGCACCCAATCAATAAAAAGATACAAGATTTTGGGGAATACCACCGTCTATGTCGGGAGCTGCGATCACATGAGGATCGTTTTATGAACTATTTCCGCATGTCTAGACAAGATTTCGAGGACCTACATGACCTGCAACAGGAGAATATTCAGAAGATAACGAGGATAACGCCCTCAGCGCGCGTTACTTTTGTAAATTTTTACAACCCGAACGCGTGACGTCGCGTTACTGAAAGTATCGCGGCGTCTTAACGCCGCGTGTGTGGCGGGGATGATTGAATACTGCATCATACAACTGTAACGCCGTAACGCGACGTTACTCGAACGCCTAACGTCGCGTTATAACGCGTCCTGTGTGATCGGGCCTTAAACGCTTCACACTCGATTCGAAAACTCACCGAAAAGTAATTATAAATGCTTGCATACGAGTCTGCAACACATTGGGACATTTTCATGTCAACCACTACACAACAAGGTAGTGAAGTAAGGTTGTTAGTTCATGTACCCAAGCATCAAAATAAGAAAACAGTTGATTGTTCTCTACGCAACACAGTGAGTCTATTTTATTTATTGGTCGCGTGAGCAAGTTTTCGTGACGATTTTTCAGTTTATGTGCCAAAGCAAAGACATGAAAATGTCAAAAAACAGTGGGTAGGTAGTAATGGAATTGTGGACCTGCTTGCTGATCTTCCCATTTTCAAGACATGAATTGAGTGTACGTATGGTGGTAATTCAAATTCCTCTTGATTTTCGTGGATTAATCAGCAAAGAAATTAGCTATAGACCTCATTCAGCTGATTCGTTTCAAAAGGCATCTAAAGAGATTTCTTTTTCCTAAAACTATTTCAGAAAAACCTGAATGTTGGCAAACAATTTACGTCTTATCGCATTCAAACCTCGATTTTCTCAAAAAAAACATGAGATTAACTGCTTCAAGAATTTCCTCTCTACACAGAGAGATGAAAAAGAAAACATCTGATGCGAAACAAACAAGACTTGGCAAAAAAATCAATTCATGGTGATTCTGTTAAAATAAAGCTGAATTTTAAAGTTGCCATATACCTAGTCACTATGAAGAAACAAATTAAGGTGTTAAGAGGAGAAATGAATTAGGAATTTTGAGTCGTTAAATCTCATAGCAATGGGAACAGATACGGTAGTAGGAATAAAAACAGTAGTGCATGAAGGATGTACTCGGGTGGATTATAGGTGCTGCGAGATTATCTGCACCAAGTTGTCCTGCCCCGAAAATTCTCATTCCAACCAGTAGCTGCTCCGAACTTGTTCAGAACTAGTTCTAGTCGCGCATGCGCGGGACTGCCGTGTTCTGAAGAAGTTCCGAACAGGGTGGTTGAAAAATACCTACTAGGAACGGTTCCATCAGTTACAGTGACAACAACGTAATCTTTCAAATTTATCGGTGAAGTTCCATTACTTTTCAAATTCAGCCCCCCCCCCCCCCCCCACCTTCTAACAAATCTACCAAGACAGGAAGGAAACCAAGTAATCTATTCAATATAGAATTTGGCAAGTGTTGATAGACAAAGGATTTTATGAAGCATGCAATGAATGTTTAACCACAAGAATAATACTTTTTTGGTAGGTAGTTACGGTAGTAACTCGTAGTAGATTTTAGTGAACAAAAAAATTTAAATTGTAATTCACAAAAATTAGCATCTACAAAGCCGAGCTCCGCACACAGAAAGTCGTCTCTTCCCTTTCTTCTCAAATTGGAAAAACACGCATTTTACTTAATGATTACGAAAATAAAACTTGAAAATGTCTATAATCTTGCTTTTACAAACCACCAACTATAGTTGAGGGTTCTCATTTGAAATTGCCAAGTTGACGCGAGTTGCACGCACATTTTGCGCGCGTGCTTAGAGCTCGAAAGTGTGATAATTGAATTCCTCGTAAACGATTATGGAGGAATACGCCACCAGAGGTTTTTTCGAACCCCCACATTAACAGATATCCATTAGGTCGTGACCACCCTATGTACAAAATGTCATAAAATTCCTGTAATGAGAATGGATTCCCATTTTGAGTAATCATTACTCAAAGTAATCATTACCTACCTAATAACACTGGCGAGTACTGACCAGTGCAACGATGAGAAGAAACCACCGGCCATTAGGCGTAGAGTATGGCGAGAGAGGTGCAGGAACCAATCCGCGGCTGCAGGACAAGGGATAGACTTCCTTCCAGTACACGAGGTCTTTGACCCCCTCATAGACGCACTGCAGGATTCCCGACTCCCTCATCAGAGCAAACACTTCTAGAGAATCATCTTTGGTCAGGTGGCTGCAAATTGCGTAGCCCTGAAGAAATATTGAAAACGCATCAAATTATTACGCAATGCATTAACATTATTCTCCATAGACAAAGACCTCCAATTTGTAAAGGACAAGCCATTTCCGTTGGTCAATACAGTCGTTACACTATTAACCCTAGGATGATACACCTATTTTTCGCATACATAAACGGCACACTGGGGTCAATTCTGACCAAAAAAATTAAATTCCTCTAATTTAAATTTAAGACAGAAATTTAAATTTATTTTTAGGTTGTAAAAATCTATTGATAGCCTGTTTGTTGAAATATATACAAAAAAACAGTTTAAACCAGGAACAAATTTCGGTTTTGAATATAGTTTTGTAAAAAGTCAATAAAAATATGGAAATAAATGAAATTTCTAAAATTTGAAATTACATTTTGTTGAGGTTTTTTTAAATAGATTCCACTATCAGCATTCCAAGTTGACAATATTTTGAATCAAATATTTAAAAAATCATTTAATTCTATGGAATAGTTTCAATAATAGATCAGCTCAAAGATGGCCCTTTTTTGAGTTTGACTAACGACTTTCACCAGCACTTTTATTTTTCTGCTTTTCGAAAAAATTGTATTATCACCCCTGTATTATTGTGAATTTTTATAGTATACTTGCTATGGCTCAAAGTAGAGGCTTCTCACGGTAAATGGAAAAACTAGAAATTCAGAAATCAATATGCGTATGTATAAATCTTGGCACACCTATTTTTCGCATACATAAACGGCACACTGGGGTCAATTCTGACCCCAAAATTTAAAAGACAAAAGAATGAATAGAAAGTCACACTGGGGTCAAATAGTCCCCCACACAAAAAAATTCAACCATTTATAGCACACTGGGGTCAGATGTGGCCCATAGCACGTTTGCAAGTTAACTGCACGAACTCTAGCGAATGACTGACCTTAACGACTGACAAAGGGGCTCAGAAGGAGTTCCAACTTTATTTACAAAATATCCCTGTTCGAAGAAAAATTTTTTTTTTAATAGATACAGGGCCAAATGTAAATCGTGGGGTCACGAATGACCCCGGTGTGTCATCCTAGGGTTAACGTAAAACGCTGTTAAGTTATTGAGATCTGTTACTATCTAGGAAGCACTCGTGGGGCTGGTAAACTAAATAAGCAAGACTAGGAATTAGTTTTAGCACTTTTAGTTACGTACAACACACGCAAAGCAGAATTGGAAGAGAAAAAATCCAACTAATGAGCAAATTGCCGTTACTGTACATAATATGTACAGTAATATATTAAAGAATATATTATAGAATATATTAAAGATAAGGAATATATTATATTCCTATATCTAATACATACAAGTCCATTCATGCAGCATGAATTAATGAGCGAATTTTGGAAGAAATCTTTTTTAAAGTCTTTAGGGATTGTTTCAGAATGTTCCAAAACGAATTTCAGTGAAGAAATGTTTCGAAAAAGTCCACACTAAAATTTTTGAGGCCATTGCAATAGCTTCATTTTCTTTGTAAATTCGCTAAAACGGCACGGACAAGACATCGCTTATAATCACAAGAGACACTTGAGTTACACACATAATGTAGAGAGCTGAAGGCTAAACACGCGAACTCCGTTAAGGCTAAATGTTACGAGGTTTAAGTGTGATTCTGAGATAAGAGATGGCAGCACCATCGGGGCCAAATTTCGTTTACTCCTCATTTGAGAACGGATCGAGATACGCTTCTGTGTTCGATCAAGTAAGCTACAGTTTCATTTGCATTTCCAGAGGCAGCGCTACCTCAGAGGGGCGCAGCTCCTCCTATGAAGTCAGATTGGTTAGAAAATCCGTTACGTTGCAACCCCATTTCCCCATGAATAGATTGCAGCTACTTTTAAAATTTCCATCTCCCTTAAATTCTCTCTAAATTTTTTGGATGCTTTTTCGAGCAGCACACTATGGTTTTCTTCCGTATCAGTAAACCCTCTTTCGAAACAAAAAATAAAAAAAGTGAGGCAAATTCCTCATTGAAAATGAACCGAAGCCGTTAGTTACTTGAGAATTTAAAACACGTGTAACAAGCTCTTAGACTAGAACGAGGGAGAAACGGACCCACTTCAGAGATATTGGGGAATCCTTAAATTTTTAATTAGTTCATTCACTACTTACTTGGTAGAAATATGCAGTGCCAATTATGGAAAACCTGCGTCGATCATCGTTATTCTGAAAATCGTGAAGAACAAAAAACTGAAAAAAATCTCAACTGATTTCGTAATTTAGGGGTAGTTAATTTTTTTTTTGATATCGAAAAACGCCTAAAAAGTGGCCATATTCAAGTACCTTTTTCTCCGAATGTACTGAAGACATCAATTTGAAATTTTTATGAGTTGTTATAGGTATTATTAAGTAACTTTTAGTCAGACAACTTCTGGAAATACAGCATACACAAAAATTAGTGCCATATTACACAAACAATAAAAAACGCTAGTGAAATGTTGACTTTAAAACAATTATTTTTTCAGATCCGCTAAAATTTCAAAAAGTTGTCCAACTTAAATATGTATCGATAGTTGGTACACGCATGGAAAATATTGCATTCAATTTTATTGATTAGAGCTAGAGAAAAAAGTACTTTTGTGATGAAAAATGTAATTTTTCAGGAGAGGCGAATGAAATTCAAGCTTTCCCGCCAGCCAATTCATGTCGTTGTTTCTGACTAAAATCTGTGGTTTTCGAGTATCTATAATTTTAGAGTAGTATTATTAAAGAATCGATTTTTTTTTTCAAAAAAATTTTTTTCTACCCTTAAAAAATTAGTTGTAAAAAATCCACTTATGGGAAATACCAATAGAGAATTTTGGCTTTCGAGTCTACCAAGGTAGCGGAAACACTGTTTCAATTTTCTAGTTTGAAAAAAGAAATGTTCTCCAAAATCAAATTGTCCTATCACGTTTTACGTTTTAGGCCTTCCTGAACAATTTTGGTTTCGTGTCTGTCCATGAAATCCTTGTATACGAAGTTATTGTCCGATTTCGATAAAATTTTAAGGGATTATGCGGATTGGGGTGTAATGCAAGGAGTAGTATACAAATTGGGGCTTCTGGCCCGATCCTCAAAAAAGGTGCCCCTTGCCAGGGGGTGTTCTAGCCCAACTCGCGATCGGAAAAACAATTTTGGTAACAACTGGCTAACATGATTATTTCACGAGAATCAATGTCTGTTCTGAAACTAAAAAAAAAAAGGTGCCCCTTGCTGCGGAGGCACGTCTCGAAGAGTTTATCACTCTGTTCCATTGACCTTGGCTGCTTCCTCCCGAGCCTCGTGCTTCAGTTTCGGTTCGTCTGTGGGACAGTGCGGGTGTGACATGACGTCATCCAATTGACTCACCTGATCTGCTAGCAGCCAATAGAAATCGTTGATTAATACCTGATTCCGCTCAACCAATCAAATCCTAGTAAAGTGACGTCATGGTAGTGACCTAGATTCATCATTCAGTGACCGTCGAGTTTGAGGACCATTAAGGAAGCTGATATCTCGAGCTGTGGACCGTCGAGTTTGGGGACCATTAAGGAAGCTGATATCTCGAGCTGTAGACCGTCGAGTTTGGTGGATATTAAGAAAGACTGAGCTGAGCTTTTCACGATGAGTCCTCAACATAATCAACCTTCCAAACGTCTTAATCGTTCTTCTCAGAACGCTACAGGATCTTCGGACTACAAATTTTGTGAAATCTGTGATGTGTTCCGTTCTAGGAGTCAGTTTGCACGTCATTTGAGGAGTAAGTCTCATAAAACCAACATCCCCATTCAGTTGACTAAATTTCCTTTGAACAAACATGTTAATTATGATCCTCGAGCAGAAGCTACAATACCTACTCGACGTGAAGAAAAACTTCCTGCTTTTGTACCCACGGAACCGGATAGGATGACCGACTACAGTAAGGTAATCCCGATAGATTCCGATATTTCTGAATATATTAAACGAAAACCGACGCGACCTCAGCAGTGTGATCAGTCCGCCATGTCGGTGGTTCCTCCCTCGGTTCGGGAATATTACGAAATGCCCTCCGTTTTAAGTCCATTACCATCATCTCCTGTTGATGTTGTTGACGAAGCCTTATCTAGAGAGTTTGACCCGAAAGCTGTAGCAGAAGTTATTGAGGAATTAAACTCATTATTATTATTCACACCCCCTATAAGAAAAGTTCACCCAGACAATAATCGAATTGTTGGTTTGTTGGGCGAAAATCCATGTATCTCTAACAATCCACCTAAAACCTTTGAGCAATTTAGGGGTTGTATGAAAAATTTATCTGGCAGTACCACTATTAAATCAAATCCTGAGGAAAAAATTAATTCCCATGAATCGAGAGAGGAATCTCTGAAACGTATTTCTAAATCGATATTTGATGCAGATTCTCAAGAGGAACTTTCCACACCTCACTCTCCGCCAAAAGAAATCCTATCAGATAATGATAGAATCGTAATCAAATTAGTTAAAGACCCTATTACTAATCAATATAAGGTTAGTCAAAACTCCACTGACATACCCCCTAATTCTCACATTGATGGTCCCTCTCTAATGAGTGTGAACTCTAAAAAACATTGTTCTACTTGTTATATTCTGGTGACAAAATCAAATTGGGCTCGGCATATCAAATCTGCAAAACATGTAGGCTCCCAGAACTCATCAATTTCAAAAACTTCCGTACCTCAGAGCTTAGATAAAAAATATTGTTCTTCTTGTGATGTTTCTATAACAAAAACCAACTGGACCCGCCATGTTAAGTCTAAAAAACACCAAAAATCCGCCCTATTGGAACAGCAAGCATTGATTCATAAAAATAATAATATCAACGAGGAGTTCTCAACTGAAGAAGAAATAACAAAAAACTCAAATTTTAAAAAAATAATATGGAATTACATAAGAGGTTCGGGTGATATATCTGTGTTCTTGGAGTCCTTAGAGGGTAAAATAATAGATAAGCTATTGGAATACTTTATTTTAAATCCTTCTATTAAACTACAGGTAAGCTTAGAATGCACATATTTTCGAGAAAAAATCGATGGGGAAATACAATACACAGACATGTATTTCCACACAAAAACGGATATTATTTCGACAAATAATGATATGAATGAATGTTTATCAAACAAGTTTGAGGATTTGAAAAATCGTGAATCACAATACCAACCCTCGGCTGGTTCTGGCTGGTCATTGCATAGACCTAAGAGGTTTATCCTGAGTTTAATTAAATATAACCCACTGAGTGCAAGTTCTTACATAAAATTACCCAAATGGATTTCAGATAAAAAAGCTTGTATAAACGTTCAGAATACTTCAGATAATTTATGTTTTGTTTATTCAGTTTGTTGTGCTGTTAATGACCAGAGAAATAAAAACCCTCAGAATGTGAGCCATTATAAGCATCAAATAAATGATGAAATATTTAGGGGGTTTCAGTATCCTTTGACCTTTGATAATATTTCAAAGTTTGAGAAGAAGAGCCAGAATAATTACCCGGGCTACCCTACAATGGCAATTAATGTGTATGAAGTCTCAGGAAATGAAATCAAACCGATATTGATATCAAAACAGAGAGGTGCTGAAAAAGATGTAGACTTGCTGTACTTGGCTAATGAGAACAAGGGGCATTATGTTTACATTAAAAATCTGTCTCGTTTGGTTCGTTCTCAAATAAGCAAGCATAAGGAAAAAATATTCTTGTGTCGAAGATGTTTGACATCTTTCCGACATCAAGGTCAACTCTCTGATCACTCAGAATACTGTGGTGAACATCAACCCGTGAAACCGGTTATGCCTACAGAGGGGAGCACCTTAGAATTTCAAAACTTTATCAACAAATTCGAACACCCATACGTTATTTATCTTGATTTTGAATGTTTGTTGTATGATCAGAAAAATAATACTAAAATTGATCAAAAAGAATCATATACACTGAAGACTAAAAAGCATATTCCTTACGGATTCACAACATATTTAGTATCCAGGGTGGATGGTAAAATTCACAAACCTTCTTGTTACAGAGCAAAAAACCAAACAGAACTCGAAAACTTACCCCTCAAGCTCATTCAAAAACTTCATAAAATACTGAAATCTATTGCAAACAGATATGAAAATTCAAAACCATTGATGTTAACTGATGAAGAGGAAAGGAGTTTTCAGTTATCAAATGTATGTCATATTTGTGATAAACCAATAGAACTCGGAACGCAAAAAGACAGAGATCATTGCCATCTACAGGGAAGATATATCGGAGCATCACACCCAGAATGCAACCGGCGTAGGCAGTTAGTCACACATATACCGGTTTTCTGCCACAATTTATCTGGTTACGACTCACATCTGTTCATAAAAGAATTATTCAAATATGGTGACGAAACGAATAAAACTACTGTACTAGCTAATACAGAAGAGAAATATATAACCTTCTCAAAAAACATGGTTAAGTTGAGGAAGGGATACTTGAAATTGTGTTTCATTGATACTTTCAGATTCATGCCAAGCTCTCTCGAGAAACTAGCGCAGAATTTGAAACCGGAAGAATTCACACATCTTAATGAATTTATTAGGGATAATTCTATTTGTGGGAAATATTTTCATAGGGAGAAAAATGATGAAAATGAACTGTTTAGTATACTACGGGGAAAAGGTATATTCCCTTACGAGTTCTTGAACAGCCTTGAAAAACTTAATCACGATAAGACCCTTGCTCCTGAAAATTTCTACGATTCATTAAATGAATCAAATATAAGCTCCGAAGATTTTAATCACTACCTCCACGTATGGAATAAACTTAAAGTCAAAACTTTAGGAACTTATTCGGATTTATATAATACTCAAGACGTTTTGTTGCTAGCAGACGTATTCGAGAACTTTCGGTACGTTTGTTTGAATAATTATCAACTGGATCCTGCACACTACACCACAGCTCCGTCACTGGCTTGGGATGCGATGTTGAAATCAACGAAAATAAAACTCGATCTGATTACAGACTACGATATGTATTTAATGATTGAAAAAGGTATTAGAGGAGGTATTTCTCAATGCACCACAAGGTACGTGAAAGCCAATAACCGATACCTCAAAGATTACGATGATACAAAACCGGATAATTATCTAAGTTACATAGATGCAAACAACTTGTACGGTTGGGCTCTATCTCGTTCACTCCCATACAGAAAATTCGAGTGGATCCCGTCAACGCTTCATGATATTGAATCTTGGAAACATATAATTGCAGGATACCAAGAAAGCCAACAACAAGGTTATATATTCGAAGTTGATTTACATTATCCTCAAAGGCTTCATGATGCTCACAGAGATCTCCCATTGGCTCCAGAACACTTCAACCAGAAGTTGTGTACGACTCTCTATGATAAAAAGCGATACGTTGTACATATTGATAATTTGAAATTGTATTTGAATCAGGGTTTAGAGATTACAACCATTCACCGCGTTATAAAATTCGAACAAAAACCGTTTATGAAATCCTACATAGATTTTAACACTTCTAAACGGGCTAACTGCTCGAACGATTTCGAAAAAGATTTTTATAAACTTATGAATAATTCTGTCTTTGGTCGTACGATGATGAATTTACGTAAACGTCAAGATATTAGGCTATGCAACGAAAAAGGAGCATCCAAATTAGCGAAAAAACCAACGTTTTCTAGATTTACAACATTCGATGAAGATTTCGTAGCGTGTCACATGACTCGAAATAAAATAAAATTTAATCAACCCTTATATTTAGGATTTTCGGTTCTCGATTTATCAAAACATCTGATGTATGATTTCTTCTACAATAAACTAAAACGCTACGATCCTAATTTAAACCTTTGTTATATGGACACAGATTCGTATTTCGTAGAAACAACGATAGATCCCTATCAAATAATTAAGGAGAACTTGGATGAATTTGACACGAGTGATTATGGTAAAACACATCCCTGTTATAGTTCAAGCAACAAAAAGGTGATTGGGAAATTTAAAGATGAGCTGAACGGTGCTCCTCTCTCCGAATTTTGTGGTTTGCGATCCAAATTGTACAGTTATTCTTATGTTAAAAAAGATGATGAGCATTCTAATCATGTAAAATGTAAAGGGATAAAAAAGAATATTGTGAAACAAACTATAAATATGGATGATCTAAAATCGTGTCTCTTTGATGGAAAAGAACAGCATCGTAAGCAAAATTTGATCAGAAGTTATAAACATACGCTATATTCAATCTCTCAGAATAAATTAGCTCTCAATTCGAATGACACCAAACGATTTACCGAGGAAAATAAAATTAGTACTTTACCTTGGGGTCATTACAAAGTCCTAAAATGAATTATATTATAAATCTATTAGGTATATTATTTATATAGGTATGTATATGTATAGAAATTATAAAATGTATAGTATATACCTACCCTCTTAGTTCCTCATCTAGCATTCTGCTAGGAATACACCTAATAAGAGGAGAACAGCTTGTGATATCTGAGAAACAATCCCATCAAGGAAAAATGTCTTTACCTCTGTACAGAATCAACATGCTCGGGAAGGTAGATATAGGAGACTTTAGAGAACAGAAAAAATTTTCTGAACTAGAAGTTGACAAATTCTACAGCGTTACCAAGTTGAAAAAGATCAATACAAAATTTGGTGAGCGGCTTATGGTATTCAGTGAAGGATTCCGATGTTATTTACCATCTAGACTATCCAAGGTTGATAACGAAACCCTTCACGAACTGAACCAACTCGTTCACCTAGGTTTCAGAAGAAATAATTACGGGGAAGTAATATTTGAAGAAGCCTTAGACTGTGTGGGGGTCCGCATTATATAATTATTCAGAAGCTCAGAATAATATGAAGGAGAAAAACTTCATGATGTCTTGTGATTCTGCCAAGCGTGTTACTCGTTCTTCTCAGAACGCAAACTCGCGTCTGTGTTGGTAGATTTTTTTGTTGTAAATACCTGCTTATAAGAAGACAGAACATAAAACAAGAATGACACTCTTCAAGATTTCTGGTACAGGCTCAAAGCTGAGCTTACGGTTAGAGCATCCTATTCATTTAGATGAGCATAAAGATTATTCCCTAGGTCTTTTGGGATTTTATGGTAGAAATTGTGCTGCAAATATTTCTGAACCTATACAAGTGGTGTTTACAGGAAGTGATGATGATCAGCAAACATTGTATATAGGTAGTGGGAATTACTCGATAGAAAAAATTGAAAATATGCTCATAGGTTTTATTAAATCGAATTATACGAATCTTGCAGTGCTTGTTAGTAATAAAGATATGTATTATCTTCGTGTAAACGAAACAACTGCTAGAGTTGAAATGAAGATGCCTGTTGATGTTGACTTGTTCCCTCCATCGTCTGAATATCGTAAAAAATTAGGTTATTTGCTAGGGTTCTCACAAACAAAAACGAATGTTTCGTTTTATTTTAAATCAAATACTCACTATGAAGCAAAATCATACCCGAGGTTAGAACCTTTCAAAGTTATTGAAATTCATTGCAACTTGATCAAACCTGCTGTAACTAACCATCAGACTGATCCACATTCCCATCAGGAAGCAGATATCCTACATATGTTCTATCCTAAAACTGAGCAGGTTAAATTTGGTTCCCTTATTGCAGAACAACCTGCTCAAATTAACTACCTCCATATCAATAAGAGCGTGAAGTCAATTCAGAGAATAGAATTGGTACTTAAGAACGAATCTGACACCGAAATCGATTTTTTGGGAACTGATTTGAATGTATACCTGAAATTAATCGAAAATGAGCGAATGTAATGTTACGCCACAAATTTTTTGTTTCAAATGTAGGAAAAAAACTGATAATGTAAATACTTCAACAGTTCAAGCAGCAAATGGCTCCTGGAAGAATATAGCAAAATGTAAAGTATGTAATACTCAGAAGAGTAAATTTTTGAAGCGAGGATGGAAAATTGAGCAGAATTGTATGAGCACGAATGATAGACAAATTGAAGCAGTTGAGGGTGCATAGACCAGTCATAAAAAAATTTCAAAAGCGTAAAATAGTGACCTTAGGGATCGATGATTTATGGGCAGCAGATTTGATCGTGATGACTAGTTATAGTCATGATAACGATGGGTATAAGTATTTGCTTAATGTTATAGATACATTTTCAAAGTATGTATGGAGTGAACCTCTGAAAAGGAAGGATGGCCCGACGGTTGCTGCTGCATTTCAAAATATCATAGTCAGAGCAAAGAGCATTGGGCATTCATCTCCCAATCTCCTTCACACCGATAAAGGACTGGAATTCAAAAACAGACATTTCAAAGCAATTTTAGATAAAAACTCGATTAAACTATACCACACGGAGAATTTGGAGAAATCTAGCATTATAGAACGTTTCAATAGAACGCTGAATGGTAAGATGAAAATTCGTTTTTACATTAATCAAAATTTCAGATGGATCGGTATATTGCAAGATTTAATTGCTGAGTATAATCATAGCTATCACAGAACTATTCGGATGAAGCCTGCAGATGTTTGTAAGGATAATGAAAATACCATATTAGAGTTGGTGGGCTCTAAAAATTCCACAAAGATTCGGTCAGACATTGAAGTGGGTGATCGTGTAAGAATAACCAAAGATAAGAAAACGTTTAGCAGTAAGTACGGAAGTAGTTGGACGAAAGAAATTTTTGTTGTGGATAAAATCGTTTACACAGAACCTATAACTTTCAAATTAAAAGCACTGGACGGTGAAGAGATTGTAGGATCATTTTACCGAAAAGAGCTTCTAAAAACAGCGTTATAACTATTTAAGATAAGATGGAACACCTCGCTATAATGAGCAATTCACCAAAGAGAAAAAACAAATATATTGTTACTCCTACGACTCTGTGTTGCAGGAGAACAGACAAAAATTTCCAGATATCATGAGAGCGATAATTGTTGGTTCGAGCAATTGCGGTAAAACAACATTACTTATGAATTTCATATACAAAAATTGGATTGATTTTTCTTATTTGTATATATTTAGTAAGTCCCTCAACCAACCTCTCTATCAGAAACTATTGGATCGTTATCATGCTGCTGAAACTAAACTCGGACAGGAAATTTGTTTCTCTTCTGATAATTGTGAAGATATGATTTCTGTTGATGACTGTAAGCCTGATTCGTTAGTCGTTTTTGATGACTGTCTTCTAGAGAAACAAAAGGAAATAAAGAATTATTTCACAAGAGGACGTCACAAGCGTATATCCTGCATTTATTTAGCACAATGCTACAACTTGGTTGATAGACAGGTAATCCGTAATAATGTCAATCTTGTTTTTGTATTTTCACAGAATAAACATTATTTGAAAAACATATATGATGACTTCGTTGCTGGTGATATGTCAATTCAGGAATTTTCTGATCTTGTAAGCACTGCTGGGAAAAGAAACATGGGTTTATAACTATTGATTTAACCAAGAAAAGAGATTGTGGAAAGTATCAGTGCCAGTTGAACGAAATCCTATCTCCACTCAAGAAGAGAACTATTGTGTAAAATAATAACTCATCGATTCTTGACTGATGTCTGAACGAACGATCCTTGAACGACATTTATCGATGTCCTGAACGATCCTTGAACGACGTTTATCGTTTGTTTGTCGTTTTTTTTATCGATGTCTGAACGATCCCTGAACGACGTTTATCGTTCGTTTAACGATCCTTGAACGACGTTTAACGTTTGTTTGTCGTTTTTTAACGTTTTTTTATCGATGTCTGAACGATCCCTGAACGACGTTTATCGTTTGTTGTCGTTTTTAACGTTTTTTTAAACGTTTGTTTATAGTTTTTTAACGTTTTTTATCGATGTCTGAACGATCCTTGAACGACGTTTATCGTTTGTTTGTCGTTTTTTAACGTTTTTTTTTTTTTTTTTTTTTTTTTTTTTTTTTTTTTTTTTATCGATGTCTGAACGATCCCTGAACGACGTTTAACGTTTTTTATCGTTTTTTTTTTTGCGTTCGTTTAACGTTCGTTCAACGGTTTTTTTACGTTCGTTCAACGTTCGTTTAACTTTTTTTTTTTTTTTTTTTTTTTTTTTTTTTTTTTTTTTTTTTTAATCGATCGTTGTTTGAGCGTTACCTGACCGATTAGCGTTCAGCTAGTGATTCACGAACGAGTATAGATTCCCTCAATAGTAAATAAGAACGTTAAGATGGATATGCAAAAATTAAATGCTGAAGCCAAAAAGCTCGTGAGCTGTCCCGTATTGAAAAAGAGCTAGTAGCAAAATTCAGACGGGCACAGACGAAAATACAAGATCGTAATAGGTTTAGACGCGAGGAATATAAACCTATAACATCTGCTATTCAAATCTAATTGAAAAGGAGAAGCTAATGATTATAAACCTATTACAGAAGCAATTGAAAATCTACAAAAAAAGGTTGAAAATCAGTTAGTACCTTTTCAAAAAACGATAACTTATCTCCCTCAAAGTGAAGAAAGCTATGAGGAACAAAGTTCTGAAGAGGGAACGGATCCTTATAGTTCTTCTGATGGAAGTATGGAGACTTTGAAATTTTCCCCAAATGCTCTTCAGAGTACACCCACGAATCAAATGAACCAGATCCTGAAGCTGAAGACAGTAACCTATACGGTACACCTTCAAAGAATTCACCCAAAGATATACAGTTAGGAAAAATCGCCTACAAGTTTCTACCAAGAGCGAACGATAAAACATTGGACTTTACTATGAGGCACCAAAACAAACGTTCATGATTGGTAATACAGCTGTTGATTTTGATAAAAATGATATTATATTAGGGTTTGAACGGTACGAAGGAACTCCTGGACTTTGGAGGTTGATAACCTATGATAAAGCACCAAACGAAAATTTATACACGTCTCGGGATTTAGAAAATTATGAAAAAATTCTCACTGATACGGATTCTATGTTCCAGGGAAATAACCATGAATCCAAAAAACCGAAATCTAGTAGAGGAGATAAATGGTCAAAACTAGTTAAGAATATATGGAAAAAATATAATGATGACAGAAGGACTGAACAAGTAGGATCTGGAATCGTAGATATAATAATAAGATATTGAGTATAAGTATATTGATAATTTGAATGAGCTAGTGGCAAGAATTCATTACATATACAGTCAGGAGCAGGCAGGAAACAATAACTTTCATAACGAAAAAGTAGCTATCCTACAGTTTTTTCAACGATAGGCTTGAAGAGATTATAGACACTCCGAAGGGTACAGAATATTTGATTCGGTTCGTTTCCAACATGCCATCAAAGCTTTTAAAAGGTGACAAGGTAGGGTCTGGTTTATTCAATTCAATACTGAAAAAAGTTCCTTTTGAAATGCATGCACGAGGTTATAATTTCCTAGGACCCGGAACGAATTTGGAGAAACGTTTAGAAAGAGGAGATGTGGGAGTGAACAAACTTGATGAAGCTGCAAAGGAACATGATATTTTTTATAGAGATCACCCTAAAACCTCAGACAGACATACCGCAGACAAAGTTTTGGAAGATAAGGCCTGGAGTAGATTGAAATCCAAAGACGCTGACCTGAACGAGAGATTTTGGGCGTTAGCAACAGGTGCAGCGATGAACGTGAAACAAACGTTTGGGATGGGAATTGAACCTCAACTAAAGTTTTAATAATAAGGTTTTCACAACTTCACCGCGCAAGATTTTATTCGTAATACTAAGAGGATTAACAAACACCATGAATATCTCGTCGGCTTTGCCATTAACGACCGGTCAGCGGACCAAAATCCGAGCTGCATACAAGCAGGGGAATGGAGCAACCATACAATTAAGTAAAGATCAATTGTTACAAAACAATGGTAAAGACAAAATTTTTATAACACACAAACAGCATAATGAAATAGCTAAATCTCGGGTGAAAAAGAAAGGATATCGATTGAAATTGTCATATGACCAGTTGAAAGAAAATTATAGAGGTGGGTTTCTTCCCCTCATATTTGCTGGGATAGGCGCACTGAGTGCATTGGTGGGAGGTGGTGCTGCTGTTGCTAATTCAGTAATTGATTATAAAGATCGGCAGAAACGGTTGGAGGAAACGATAAGACATAATAAAGCGTTGGAAAACCAGAAAACGGGTGGTCGGGTGAAAAAAAAAAAAAAAAGTTTTGAAGCGTTGAGCAATTTTGATATTACTTATTATGCTTTGGATAAACTTGGAATAAAAAATTTTAGAGGGGTATTTATGAGAGATGCTTTACCTAAAACTCCAAACATAATTGAATGTGGAATTTCTGAATCTTGGTGATTCGAAAACAGACGGTTCACACTGGACTGCTTACTACAAAAACAAGATGGACAAATATTATTTTGATTCGTACGGAAACGCCAACCCTCCGAGGGAATTAATTTCTTACTTGGGTGGAAAGCGTTTGTTCTACAATAGAGACAGGATTCAAGATTACAGCGACCCTCCAATATGCGGGTACTTGTGTCTAATAGTTTTGTACTTGCTAGTGAATAAACATATGTCTCTTAACTCGATATTAGAAAACTGAAACAAGATAAATACTTCTGGGAAAGTTTGCTTTAATTTTTTTTCAGACTATTATATAAGAAGGAGAAAGATGGCGAACGTATTTTCGAAATACATGAAGGACATCGTCCGCTCAGAGTACAAACATTACTATCCTAATAGCACTCAAAACTTTAACTCTCCCAACAAAAGAACAGAGTTCAATATCGATTATGGAGATGGATTTTCTATGTCAAAGTTTCAATATTTCATTTCTGGGACGTTGAAGAAGCGAGATGGAACTGTTTACGCTGCAAAATCAAATGTGAAATTGGTTGATAACTTTGTTCCGTATTGTTCTCTAGAATCGAGGTGAAAAAACACAATTATTTAATTGACGAAGTTGAATACCCTGGTGTTACTAGTACCGTGAAGAGCACTGTCTCGTACAGTGGCTCAGAAAGTAGGGCGCTTGCAAACAATGGCTTTGTATCACAGTGCAACGCAGATAGAATACATTCTACGTATGCGGGAATCTTTCACATTTAGGGTTGGGATTTTTCGAGGATGTTAAAATACCGCTTTATAAAGGAGGATTCGTAATTACCTTTATCAGAGATGGTGACGCTAACACCATTTACAGATGGAAAACAAAAAAAGCTGATGGGAGTTACGACGATGCCACCCTACCAGAAGAAGGACAGGTGCTTATCACAGAGTTTATGATTCGGGTCCCTATGATTGAATTCAAACCTATGGCTAAAATAGAGTTGGTGAAAGAATTGTCCGACCTGCAAAATATACAGTTCCATTTCAGGAGCTGGCAGTGCATACAAAAACCTGAAATCAACGGAAATACGTTTACATTTGAGGTAACCAATATCTTTAGAAACATCCGAAATCCTACGTTTGTGATGGTAGCTTTCCAATCTGAAACTGGCTCACAGTTGCAGGATGCTTCGCCTGTTTGATTCAGCCAATGTTAAAAATATTAAGGTGAAGATCAATGAGAACGTTTACCCTGAAGAAATGGAAAACTTGGATATCGCGGCAGGTAACTACGCTCTTGTCTACGAAATGTATAAGGATTTTAAAAATGTCTATCAAAATAATAATGATGTGCTTTACAACCCGCATAATTTGTAACCGGAAAATGCGTTTACGTGATTGACACAAGTAAACAAACGGAAAATATTTCGAATTCGAAATCTAATATTATAATTACCGCGGATTTTGCACCCCTCAGCAGGAACAAATCTATATGTAGTTCTCGTATCTCACACTACCTTAGATTATGATCTCTTCAATAACATAATCAAGGAAAATAATAGGTAAGTCTGTTGTTACCAAAAATAGTTTTTCCGATCGCGAGTTGGGCTAGAACACCCCCTGGCAAGGGGCACCTTTTTTTTTTTTTTGTTAGTTTCAGAACAGACATTGATTCTCGTGAAATAATCATGTTAGCCAGTTGTTTACCAAAATTGTTTTTCCGATCGCGAGTTGGGCTAGAACACCCCCTGGCAAGGGGCACCTTTTTTGAGGATCGGGCCAGAAGCCCCAATTGTATACTAC